>CAJHQP010010642.1:0-17920 GCA_905132765.1 Moricandia arvensis
AAATATTATTTTAGTAATATTTGTAAACCGACAGTTTTTAGATATTTTTAAGTTTCTACAAACCTACCCAGATCTTAAATGATTCTACTCGACACTGTAAATTCATAATATTCGGATGTAAAATCATTTTAAACTTCAACATTCAGATAAATCGAATTGTAGTCTATAGATATTTAGATGACCATTTCTAATATCCGCATGAATGTTATCGTAAATTGTAATGTATAACATATATAATTATGTTTATTTTGTATATGTTTGAAGTTGTTCATATTGTATTGTTTTTTTATCTAGTAGAGAAGAAAGTTTATGTAATATTTAATTAGATCATATAAATACTATATTATCTTATATTTATGTTGAAATAAGAAAAAATATATAACTAACAAATTAATATAGTTGTCCAAATTAACATAATCTTTATGTTTGTATATAACATATTTAAATTAATAGCAAACATCTTTAAAATAGTTAATATAAAATATAGTTATTATAACAACCTGAGTATATATATATATATATATATATATTTACGTTAATGATTTTTTTAAAAATGAATATGTTTAATCATATACATTGAAATATTTTATCTATAACTATTAATTTAATGATATATTTTTGGAATTTTTAAATAAATTTGTATATGCAATTGAAATATTTTGGGTCTTATGTTAATGAAATTACTAAAAGAAACATTAATGAAAAAATACTACTATCTTTGTTTCCAAACAAAACTTTTTTTAAAACTGCTATTTATGTTTCCAAACAATTTTTTTTAAACTACTATTCATGTTTCCAAACAATACAAAATATATTAAAATTTTAATAAGATAAATATCTAACTAACTTGATATTGTCCATATGTATATACTAACAAACTGAAACAGTCCAAAAATTAAATGACAACTTTCAATGGTAGATAAATTTTAGGACTTTGTTTTAATATAGTAGATATATATATATATGTATAAATAAAATTAAAATCTCATAAGACTAAATATATTACTTTATCATAAGTAGAATAACACAAATAATATATTATTAATCATTGTTTTTGTTATAATAAATAAATTGAAAATGAAAAATTTTCATGTTTATCACATTATTGATATCATTTTTCGTTTTTACATTCATCAACGAGACATTTTCATAAATATCACTTTTTAAAAAGATATTTTTTAAAAATAATTAAAATTCTAAATTTTACATTCCTAAATTACCCCACCCTACCCCACCCTACCCCACCCCACCCCTCAAGATATTTTCATAAATATCACTTTTTAAAAAGGTAAGTTTTTCTAAAAATAATTAAAATTCTAAATTTTACATTCTTAAACTTACTCCACTCTACCCCACCCCAACTCTAAACCCTAAGTTTTAGATTAATTAAACCAATGATTATAAGTGTATTTTTTCTCATAAAAATAAAAGTAAAAGTGATTAAGGTACAAATGAAAAGTGGTACTAGAAAAATTGTATTTTTGACAATTTTCCATTGAAAAATCATTCTTGATAAAACGTGTTCAAAATGCATATTTAATAAGAAAATCAGTGTTATATTATATATTATTTTACATCATCTTATTTTTATTTTAAATTGATGAATCATCAAATAATTATATTGATTTTTTATTGAGTCTGTTAAAGTTAATGACACAAAAATATTATATTGAATTTTTTGTTATAATGTTATTCATATTTGGATTATATTAGTATATGTATTATATATAGAGTAATCTACTCAACTGAATGATATCACCTAAGTATATTAATTTTTGTTCAAAGGCTTTGCCTAATTATTAAACTCTGAATCTTTGGTTGATCAAGTCAATATATGAGATTTAGAGAAGAAATCTATTTTTAGGGAAGAAGTTTTTTTCAATGAATTCTTATTATAGGCGAAATGTAGATTTTTCTATTTTTGACTAAATTAGTAAATTTTCTTTAAAATGATTTCCCTTGTCTCTTTTTATTATAAGAAAGACTTTTGACTTGTTCACGCACGGATTTAATAAGTCAGAAAATAGGAATGAATCTCACCGATAGCAATTTAATCGGCGGTTCCCACGTGATTGAAAATCTTAAAAGCTTTATTTCTAATTAAGGCCTGTTAAATAAATCACATAAACTCAAACATGTACGAAAGATTGTTGAATTTCTCTTGCTAAAAGACTCGATACAGTGTATTACCGAAAATGTGTATTTTATTATATCTCTACAAGCTTACATAGCTAATAATAGTCAACTGTAATAAACAAAAAAGTAAATTTTACATCTCTGCTTTAAATATTTTAAATAATATTAGACAGTTTTACAAAAACAAAACGAACAGTAGTTGAACAAATTATCATGTGGACTGAAAAAAGGTTTAAGTTCTCTTAAACTTACCAGTATACAAATACAACCTTGCCCTACATACATACGTATGTGTGCATGAAAGAGTAATTAAATCTTAGTATTCCTTACTAACAATTTCTGAAACGAAAGTAACATGAACATCAACATTTAAAAATTGCTAGGTGAGTGAGATTCATATATGAAACTGGTAATTAAATGTTAGTTTTTAACAGATTGTTAATGTAGAAACTGAGCTTTGACCAAACTATTCTAAAAATAATTCTAAAACTGTTGCTACAAATTTGGAAATGACTTTCATCTATAGTATTAGGTTTGCGTAGAGTTTGTTTTTCCCTCCGCGTATAATTTATATCTGTAACAAACGAGTTACTCCTATCATGTAAACTAAAAATAGACAATGGTTGAGCTAGGTCAACTAGATAAATGAGATGGGGAATGAGATATCTTACAGCTAGAGGTAGGCACGGAGCGAATAGTAACAGAATTTAATTTCAGTCTTTGTAATTTGTTTCGTGTATCACAAATATCTAATTTTTTTTGTTTTATTTTAAAAAATATGAATATCCAAAAAAGAATATCCAAAAATATATAAATATTTACAAATACTTACAAATATCTCATATATCATTTTATTACAAATAATTTAGAACATTTGATACAAATTTATTCTTTAAAATATAATTTTTTGATATATAAATAAAAATTAAATGAAATATTAAATGAAATATTAAATTCTATATGTTATTTAGATTTTAAACTTAGTTAACAATAATAATAAAATAAAACTAAAGCAAAAGTTATAATTGTCACAACTGTTTTTCTATTTAATGTTTTATAAGTAATAATGCGGAGTTTTTATTAATCATATGTTAATATAATAATTATATAAGCTTAGAAATTTAAGATTCTAAATTTAATCAGATATACATGTATTTGTATATTTGCTAGAGCAGAACGAATATTTGTTTTAAAAATGTGATTTGTTTCTATTTTAATATTTGATTTGATTCAAAATTTTAGAAACATTTGATTTTTTTTTTTGGATGAATCAAAATGAATAACAAATTAAATCAATTTATGGGATAAAATATCTAGCCCTATTTACAACTTCATGCAGTACTGAGTAGGGGTGGGCACGGATCGAATAACACCATAATTTTCAGTATTTGTGATTTGCGTCGAATCTTACGGATATCTGATTTTTCGATTTGCTTTGCTTCGGAGAAATACGGATATTCGGTTTTCCGGATATCCGAATTTTTTTAAGGTATTTGCGAATATTTACGAATACTTACGGATATCTCATCTACTTTGTTTAATACAAGTAAATCTAAAAAACTATACAAATTTATTTTTTAAAAGTATTTTTACATAATATAAAATAAAAACTAATGAAACTATATGTTCCATAACTTCTAAAATTAATCAGATTTTCTTATAAACACACAAAACTTTAAAAAATTGTTAATTTTATAAAGATTTTATATGTAAATTTTAAATAAAATTAATAAAATGATATGTTAAAATAATAATTACATAAAATTACACATATAAAATTCTATATTTATTTGTAGATGTACATCTGTTATATAATGTCGGAGCGGATCGGATATCCGACTCTAATTTTTTAGTATTTGTGGTTTGCTTTGTTTTTAACGGATATTAATTTTTAGTATTTACTTTGCTTCGATGACTTACGGATATCCGGATTTTTCGGTTCGAATCGAAACGAATAACAAATCGAATCAAATTTAATGGATAAAATATCCAGCCGCCCTAGTACTGAGTTCTGACCGGTGACCCATGCATTTATTCTGACCATGAGACCCGGTCATTCTTTTGACTTCTCATATAATTCTTGTAAAAGCAAAATACAATGTCCTTTTCGCCAAAGACGTCTGTTTTCATTCTTTGACTCGTTTTTGTTTTCTGTAAACAGTGAATTGTCAGATTGAATTCCGAACTAATTCTCGAGTCATATGGAAAAAACAAAATACAGCTTAACACTTCATCAGTTAACCTATACGTATCTTAGAGAGTGACACTCGTGTATATACCAAATTGCGGACCCATGCATTTATTCTGTTACCGGGGTCAAAATAATTTTATTTTAGAAATAAATATATAAAACATATAACATAAACATAAATAATAGAGGCCGTTCATGTATAACTGTCAAATTTGGGCCTATATATTAGACTATCTTAAATAAAAAATCTAACAGCTGAATTACTATAATAAAAATATTAAAAAAATAAAATTTGATGATGTAGATTATTAGTTTAGGATTAACATGTTGAATAAAAAAAGCAATGACCACCCAAGACACATGCCAATTTCTAATGAATGTTTGATATTTTCATATCTTTAATTATTTAAAATCAATAATTTCATTATAAATTAAATAATTTATTTTTTTATTTTTTATTTTTTATACAAAAATTTATCACTTTTGTCTTTATAAATAAAGATTATGTTTATTTAATTTAGATATATGAAAAATAATAATCAATTAATAAAATAGGATGTTGAATTTTATTAAACAAAACCATTGTACTATATAAAAATTGAATGTGTGTTGAATGATGAAGTGAATAAAAAATGATGATATGAAATGTTAAAAAGATGAAGTGAAGTGTGTTGAATCTTTAAATCATCCTACTTTTCTAATTTTATATACCAAATTGCCCATTTTAAGTAAAGTTTTAAATTTTCATACAAAAAAAAAGACTTTTAACTTATTTAAAAATTTAGGAGTGTCAGAAAAATTGCACATCTTAACCATAGTGTACGTCCTCCATTGTATATAATATAATTAAATATATATACATCTATGTACACTAAATTCGGGGGGAATAAGTATTTATAGTTAGTGGATATGATAGTGAAGTTATATGTACCCACAAATGAACCGCCTTTTGCTTCGGAAATTGATTCTTTCAGAAGTTTACATTATAACTTTGAAAGCATAAACATGTGTCATATTTTCCGGAACGAGAATGGTCGAACGGACCAACTAGTGAAGTAAGTTAAGAAGAAAGGTTTTATTTTCTTTATATAAATCAAATACAGTCAGATTGAAGTGTTATACGGGGAAGTGAATCGTCTGACCAACGTTTGATCTAAAGAAATGGACAACCCACAAAGTAATCATTTTCTTATTTTCTCATTTTTGTTTCTTTGTTTATTTTGCTAATTTATTTTCATTATATAAGTTTTAACTATGAATCTAATTTAGAAATAAATTTAATATATATTATTTTATTGAAAATGAAAACTTATGTGTAATTTGTGAAGACAGATAGAACATAGCATCATGTCATTGATTGATCGTTAGAGACGTTTCATTTGCTTTGACACTTACGATCACATAATTTTTCATTATCAGTTTTGTAACTATTTTCATTTTCATATTTTAAAGTTTTCTAAAATTTGTTTTTTTCTTATTTTCTAACTTGATTTTTTGTTTCTTTGATTCTTTTGCTTAGTTATTTTCATTATAATTTTTAAAATTATTTGAAAAAGAGATTTTATGTATTACTTTATTGATAATGAAAAATTATATATAATTTGTGAAGACAAATAAAAAATAGCATACTATCATTGACAGGCCCGGCCCTGGGCTAAAGCCCGTAAAGCAATGGCTTGGGGCGCCAAATATTATTAAACCTTTAGGGGCATCATTTATGGAGAAGTTTCAGTGGTATAGTGGTTGGGCATGTGTTCTTACTAATCTACACCCGGGTTCAAAGCCCCTCTTATGCAGCTCTTTTGTGCTCGGTTTTAATTAAGATTTGATTGTAAAATTTGTTTTTTCTAAACTTTTCAATTGTCTTATATATTATAAATAATAAAATACATAAATTACAATACCTACCTATTTTATTTATCTTAACAATTGATGTTTTCTATTTTCACTTTTTAATATTTTTGTTTTGTTTTCTTTGTCGGTTCTGATCAATCTTTTTTCTATTGTTATTAAAAAAAATTGTGTTTTGTCAAAATAGGGTTATCTCTTAATCTATGTAAGTTTTTGATATTTTTTAGGTTCAATTATGTCTTAGAAACGTTTGAATAGATTGTCGATGATATCAATAGAGCATGAATTAGTAAAAAAAACTTGATTATTCAAAATTGATAAATGATTTTGCAGAAAAAAATAAGTAGAATTATCTTTCATAAATAATATATTTTTTATTATTCTTTGAGAACAAATTAAATTTTAATGATATTTTGCATTATTTAATTATAATTTATATTATCAAAAGAGTTATAGTTAAAAGACAACATATTGTGAATGTGATTTAGGCGCCATGAATGGCCGGACCGGCACTGATCATTGATGGATCGTTATAGATGTTATGTTTCTTTTTTTGACACTTATTATCACTTAAGTTTTCATTATCAATTTTGTAATAAACCATTTTCTTTTTTCGTATTTCAACGTTTTCTAAAATGAATTTTTTTCTTATTCTCACGTGATTTTTGTTTCTTGATTTTCTTGCTTAGTTGTTTTTCATAATAATTTTAAAACTTTTAAACTATGTTAAAACGAGATTTTATATATTACTTTATTGATAATGAAAACTTATGTAATTTGTGAAGACAAATATAACGTAACATCTTATCATTGGTTGATCGCCAGAGATGTTATGTTTCATTTTCTTTGACACTTATAATCACGTATTTTTCATTATCAATTTTGTAATAAATCATCTTCCCTTTCGCATTTCAACGCTTTTTTTTTAAAATCAACATCTTTCTTATTTTCTCATTGGATTTTTGTTTCCTTAATCCTTTTGCTTAGTTATTTTCATTATATTTTTAAAAAACTTTAAAACTATTTCAAAAGAGATTTTCTATATCACTTTATTATGGATGAAAACTTATTCGTAATTTGTGAAGAAAAATAGAATGTAGCTTGATATGTCATTGATTGATCGTTAGAGATGTTATATTTCATTTGCATTGATCACTTAATTTTTCATTATTAGTTTTGAATAAACCATTTTCCTAGGTCTGAGATTATTAACCGAACCAAACCAAAACGAAGGTTGAGGAGTTTGGTTTGGTCATGGTTAATCGATCGGTAAAATTTAAATATATATATTTTTATCGTTATTGGGGTTCGGTTCACTGAAACCGAACGGTTACCGATATTAAAAAGAGAGGAAAAGGTACCTTTACTCTTTTTCTCTTGGCGACTAATTAAACCTAATCTTTGTTTGAGTCTCATAACCAAACATCGCTCATCTTCTTCACAATCTCATCTTTTTCTTCTTCACCACCTCTTAGCATCTTTTTCACCACCTCTCATCTTCGTCGCATCTTCTTCACCACGGCATCTTCATCTTCTTTGTGAGATTTCGATAAGAATAAGAAAATAAACTTAACAGATTGGTGAAGGATCAGTGAAGAACAACAATGAGAGAAGTATGGAAGAGAGAAAAAATAATTCTTCTTAGGATTATCATTACTCAGATATTACATATTTATAAGACAACTCTTGTATGAGGAGCTTCTAGAGAAAAAAATAGTGAACATGGAGAGAGTGACAATAGATGCTCAACATGCAGAGAATAAAAAATAAATGCTTAACATGCAGAAAACTACATATCTTAAGCAGTAAATGATGAACATACAAAGGCTTTAGTTCTCTAAACATACATAATTTAAATTTTCTCGTTAATATTCCCCTCAAGCTTGGACATAGGAACTTGTCAAGTTTGAAAATCATGAAAACCTCACTCATTAAAAGCTTTAGTAAAAATCCCAGTGACAAACTTTACTAAAGAATAAAAAGTGGAGACTTCATGATCAGATAACCATGGCCGAGAACTTGACTTTGACGCCACTATAGTTATAGTTATCAAAATTCTTTATTTGTTTAAGACATGAGCATCAATTCTATAGTTGGTTAAGACATAATCACTAATGATAAATAATTAAATAAATTAAAATAAAAGTTTCAATTTTTGGACCGGTTCTAACCCAAACTGGTTTAAGCCCAAAATAATTAAAACCCAAATATGTTAAGTCTTAAAAGCCCATTTTTTTTTATTTATATAAGTATGCCTAAGCCCGTTAATTTATAGGACTCGCAAACTCAAGTTGTGAACTTTGGTGTAGATAAATAAATGCTAACAAAGTGTTTATGTTTTGGCCAATATAAATTATAGTTAAAATATCTTTTCACTCCGAGGAAAGAGTGAGTTTCCACCTAGTATACATATTCATAAGACAACTCTTGCACAAAGAGTCTCTACAAAATTTAAATACAGAGAGTAAACAATAAATGCTAAACATGCGGAGAACTGAATCCGTAACATATTTGGTTCAATTCGGTAGCTTTCTTAACGACAGAGTTGCATTGTGAAAGCGTCGTTTGGAAAATTAGTTTATCAATATTGCATATGTTGCAAGTAGCGGTAGAGTTGCATTGTGAAAGCGTCGTTTGGAAAATTGGTTCATCAATATCACATATGTTGCAAGTAGTTAATCGTAAATGTATTAGAAATTATATAATAATATATCAAGACTAGGTGGCTTGCTGTGCATTGTGCAATTATAAAAAAATTCAAAATAATAATTTTATTTTATTTTAATAAGTATAAGGTTAAGACTTTAGTTTTTATTAGTTGAAAGTGGAAAAAAAATAAAAAAATTATTTGTCATTTGATTAAAACATTTATTTAAACATTTATTTAGATTTAGTTGAATTTCAATTAAAGTTTAATTTATATTTTCTAAAAATAACAATTTATTATATTTAAGGGGAATTTGCGACACTATGAAAAAATTGATTTTAACTCCAAAAGTATACGCAAACTTGAATCAAATGCCAAATTAACGTAAAAGGCTAATGAAATTACAACTAAACCCCTTATGACCAAACAAAAAATTAGAATTCATTTTTACGAATATAACTCCGTAAAGTCTTCTGAGGTTTTGTAAGTCTTTTGAGGTTTTGTAAGTCTTTTGAGGTTTTGTAAGACTTTTGAGGTTCTGTAAGTCTTTTGAGGTTCTGTAAGTCTTCTGGAAGAATTCCAAGAAGTCTTCTCATATATTAGATCTTAAAAATAATTAATCAATTTTATAAAAAATATTTTGATGTGGGAAAAAATGAAATCATATAATTATAAACATTTTTAAATGATAAACATTAAGATCTAGTAAAATTGAATTGTAACATATATGTGTTTAGTTTTGTGTATATTAAACACTTTTAAAGTTGATTTTGGTAACATTTATTGTAATATTGTATGTATTCTTAGGGTTAGATTCTGGAAACTTAACTTTTTTTTGGAAATTTTTTTTGACTTATATGTGTTTTGTTTTGTTTATATTAAACATTTTTAAAGTTAAATTAAGTTTTATGAAGTGTTTGTTTCTATTTAGTTAGTTATATCAAGTTTAAGGTTTAGGTGACTTAAATCATCCAACAAATAATGCACTAGAAGAATTCCACGGAAGTCTTCTGGGCGAATAGTAAATTTAGGGTCTAGAAGAGTTTCAAGTAAGTCTTCTAGGAGATATTCTGTTAGAAGACTTACCTCAAAGTCTTCTGAATCGAAAATACTTAATCTTATAAATTTTTTGTCTTCTTATATAAAGAAAAATTTACATGTTCTCTCTTTTTCTCTCAAATGGTTGCAACAAAAATATAATTTTCTTATTCTAAAACTCTCCAACCCCTCTCTAATCTTGTTGAACTTAAAAAAACTAAATTTTATATCAATTATTCATTTTTATCTCATGGCATTCTCAGTGATTTATTTTATTTTACATGTTTTTCACTACATGTTCCTCATCTTCCACTTCTTTAACGGTAGATCTGTAAATCATATTTTTTCCATTTGATAATCTTTTGTTGCTTAAATCTATTACCTTTTGAAAACTTTTTTTTGTTGTTTTTAGTTTTTATCTTATTTTTGAAGTTTTTCAATTTTTTTAAACCAATTGAATGTTTTTGGATATGAAGATTTTTCGTATCAGAGACAGACTTGGTCTTCTACCATTTAATGCACTAGTGGCTCTGACGAAGTTTTCTTCCATATCTCCTCTTTCATAACAGAGCTGAGCGTTTTGGTAAGTCTCAATGGCGAAGTTTTGGTAAGTCATTGGTTGTTTAAATCTCTTACCCTTTCCCAAACTAAACCTCTTCAATCTCTCTTAAGTCTCTTAAAACTTGAAAACACCAAACGCTATATTAATTTATCATTTTTTTCGTGTCTTTCTCACTAATTCAAAGATAAAAAATAGAAAACTTATATATATATATATATCTTCTATCTGTGAAAATATTTTTCTATTTGTAAATATATTTTATTAGTTTACTTTTATTATGGTTAATGATAATATATGTATTATTATCAAAACATTTATTAAAAATATAAAATTACATAAATGTAATTGTCAGTCACACTTTCAAATTTTTTTTTGTGATGATGACATACAAACAAATCATTTCTCAAATTATATTTAGATTTTTTTTTATATTTTGTAAGTGTGAAAATATTATTATATCTGTTTATTTTTATTAGTGTTAATGATGATATATGAATTTTACCTCATTATAGAAAACTTACCAAAAGACATAAAATTACATAAATGAAATTGTCCATGTTATAATTATCTTGATACCATGCCATCTTTTTTATAAGCCATACATTTTCCTTATGAGAATGAATGTGGTGGTGATACATCATCAAATAACTTCTCAACTAATGTTTTGGAGACTAGGGATTTGACCTATTATTTTGGTTAAATAATATTGGGCCTATATTTAAATTTTAACAGTTAAAAATATAAAGGTAGCAAGAAGGTCCACTTCTTACAAATAGGCCATTAAAATACTAAAGATCACCACAAAACCCAATAATAAAGCACCTTTTGTAACGGTACGATCCAAATCATGGAGCCATGATCAAACCTTCTGCTTTGTTGAACTCAACCAAGACCTTCAACTCTCTCATCAACCATCTCTCATCTCATGGAGCCCACCACCAAGTCCTCTCCACTTTCTCCTCCATGCTCGCCAACAGACTCCTCCCCGACGCTTTCACTTTCCCTAGTCTCCTCAAAGCCTGCGCTTCCCTTCACCTCCTCTCCTTCGGTCTCTCAATTCACCAGCAGGTTATCGTCAATGGGTACTCTCCCGATTCCTACACCTCGTCTTCGCTCGTCAATCTCTACGCAAAGTTTGGAGCTTTGGGTCGTGCCCGGAAAGTGTTCGACGAAATGCGTGAGAGAGATGTGGTTCACTGGACAGCGATTATCGGGTGTTACTCACGCGCCGGGTTTGCTGGAGAAGCGTTCTCTTTGGTTAATGAGATGAGATGTGAAGGGATTAAACCGGGTCCGGTTACGTTGTTGGAAATGTTGACTGGTGTAACGGAGGTTAAGGAGTTACATTGTTTACACGCGTTTGCGTTGGTTCATGGGTTTGATTGTGATGTAACTGTGACAAACTCTATGTTGAATCTGTACTGTAAGTGTGAATGTGTCGGAGATGCTAAGGTTTTGTTTGACCAGATGGAGAAGCGAGATATGGTTTCATGGAACACGATGGTTTCAGGATTTGCTTCTGTTAGTGACATGTCTGAAATCTTGAAGCTTTTGTACAGAATGAGAGGTGATGGTTTAAGACCTGATCATCAGACCTTTGGAGTTTCACTTTTCGTTAGTGGAACAATGTGTGATCTTGACTTGGGGAAAATGTTACACTGCCAGGTTGTAAGAACTGGTTTCGGTGTAGACATGCATCTCAGGACGGCGTTGATGACAATGTACTTAAAGTGTGGAGAGGAGGAAGCTTCGTTTCGAGTTATGGAATTGATTCCCGAAAAGGATGTTGTTTGCTGGACAGTTATGATATCAGGACTTGTGCGGTTGGGTAAAGCTGAAAAGGCTATGGATGTTTTTTCAGACATGTTACATTCAGGAACAGAACTATCGAGTGAAGCGATAGCTAGCGTTGTAGCAGCTTGTGCTCAGTTGGGTTCTCTTAGTCTTGGCGCTTCAGTCCATAGTTATGTACTGAGGCAAGGATATAGAGACACTCTTGCGTTGAACTCGCTTATTACAATGTATTCCAAGTGCGGTCGTTTGGACAAAAGCTTAGCTCTTTTTGAACAGATGAATGAAAGAGACTTAGTTTCGTGGAATGCAATTATCTCTGGACATGCGCAGAACGGAGATTTGAGCAATGCTTTGTTATTGTTTAAAGAAATGAAGTTCAAAACCGTGCATAGAGTTGATTCATTGACGGTTGTTTCCCTTTTACAAGCTTGTTCATCCGCTGGAGCTCTCCGGGTAGGGAGACTGATCCACTGTGTTGTAATCCGAAGCTTTACCAGGAACTGTACATTACTTGATACCGCTTTAGTTGATATGTATTTGAAATGTGGCTACTTAGAAGTTGCAAGGAGGTGTTTTGATTCAATCTGGCAGAAAGATTTTGTTTCATGGGGGACACTCATTGCAGGGTATGGTTTTCATGGTAAAGGGGAGACTGCTATGGAAGTTTACTCAGAGTTTCTTCGATCTGGAATGAAGCCGAACCACTTGATTTTTCTAGCGGTTCTCTCATCTTGCAGCCATAATGGAATGGTTCAGCATGGCTTGGAGATATTCAGTTCAATGATTAGAGACTTCGGTGTTGAACCGAATCACGAGCACCTTGCTTGCGTGGTTGATCTTCTATGTCGAGCTAAAAGAGTAGACGAGGCGTTCAAGTTCTACAAAGACAACTTTACAAAACCATCTATCGATGTCTTGGGAATAATACTTGATGCTTGTCGTGCAAATGGAGAAACAGAGGTCGAAGATGTAGTTTGTCGGGATATGATTGAGTTGAAGCCAGTAGACGCTGGACATTATGTTAGGCTTGCACATTCTTTTGCCACCATGAAGAGATGGGACGATGTGAGTGAGTCGTGGAAGCAGATGAAGTCTCTCGGCTTGAAAAAGCTCCCGGGATGGAGCAAAATAGAGATGAACGGGAGAACCACAACGTTCTTCATGAATCATACCTCACATTCAGATGAGACAGCGTCTGTGTTGAAACTTCTTAGCAAGGAAATGAAGCAAATCAGATAATGCAACTGCACATTGTTACGGTTTATCATTCCATTTATTACATATAGATTATGTAATTGCTAAAAATAGGATCAAGTAATACGAGAAGTTAGGAAGGATCCAATACTTGAGGGATATTTCAAGGAGATCAGTTACTCTCAGATTTAAACCAAAGTGAAAAAATATTTGATTTGCAGAGAGATAGAAACTGAGAGAGATGCCCAGAAGGCAGAAGAAGACGGCTAAGGTGGTTACAGGAGTGATGGCACTGTGCATGGTTGCTTACATCGCAGGACCGTCTCTGTATTGGCATCTTAACGAGACCATTGCAGAGTCTCTCCACTCCTCTTGTCCTCCTTGTCTCTGTGACTGTTCTTCTCAGCCTCTCCTCTATATCCCTGAAGGTAATCATCATCATCATCATCCTTCTCTGTCTTTACCTTTCATATATAGCTAGTAAGAACTCTAAAAACTAAATTATTTCATTGTCAGGATTGATAAATAGATTGATGTGTTTGATGTTTCTTCTGCAGGATTGAGCAATCATAGCTTCTTGGGTGAGTGTTTTCCAGCAATACCTTTCATGGATAGCTAGTACCGTAGTATGAACTCTAAAAACTTGTTTCTTTTTATTTCATTGTCAAGATTGTATGAGACGCGAGGAAGGGAATGAAGAGAACGAGAGTAGTTTCACGGATATGGTGGCTGAAGAGCTGAAGCTGAGAGAAGCACAAGCACAAGAAGACGAATGGCGTGCAGACAGGTTGCTGTTAGATGCTAAGAAAGCGGCGTCTCAGTATCAGAAAGAGGCTGATAAGTGCAGCATGGGGATGGAGACTTGTGAGCAAGCAAGAGAGAAGTCAGAGGCGACCCTAGATGAGCAGAGGAGACTGTCTTACATGTGGGAGCTTCGAGCTCGGCAAAACGGATGGAAAGAAGGACCTAACGTTGTTTCCTCTGATGTTATCTAACAATCAGTGAAACCTTTTTATTGTTTCTATATATCTGAAACTTTTGGACAGAGATTTTGAATGTAGCACAAGGAGAAAATGTTGTCCATTTGACAGTTTCTGAAAGTGTTTCTTGTCTTCCCACATTCTGAACCGGAAGAACAATAGTTGTGTCCTTTTAAGTAGTCTGTGTTTGCCTGCATAAAGACCAAAACAGTTAATATCATAAAAACTCTCATCCTTGAGCTTGAGTCTACTTTGATGTCTCCTTGCAACATGTAAGCAATAAGAAAATTCAAAGTCATCCTCCCTCTGGGCATTGACTGGACCTTGAGCATGTGTCGTTGTTGAATCTTCCTCAATGACTCTTTGTTACGTGCAAGCAATAAGAAAATAATTTATTGACCTTTGGCATGATACAACCTTAATACTCCCTCTGTTTTTCTTTATTTGACGTTATTGAGATTATCACACAAATTAAGGCATTCAATAGAATACCTTTTATATCCTTCATTAATTGATTATTATGTATCGTAAAGCATATGCACTAGAGTAAATACAAGGGTAAAAATAGTCCTTTATCATATTATTCTGCATTGTTTTTTTGTAAATGACAGTTATATTGACACAAAACAACTATTCTAAAACGTCAATTATAACAAAACAGAGGGAGTATAAAGCAATTAAGTTACAACATCAAAACTTCAAAGGGTAGGAAACATGCAAAACGCAATAAGCGGAACCAAGGATGAGGTCATCAGTTTTGGCCTCCAAATTTTAATATATCTTCTCATTTTCTTGATCCTTGACCTCGACAAGATGCTGCTTCTCAAAAATCTTGGTTCTTGATCCATCTATTCCTCCACTTGATTCAATATGCATGAGTATCACATGAGTGCATCAAGGAGATCAGCATGAGTGAGAAAGAGCATCATTCTCTATGTACCTGCTCAAGACCTCTGAATCAAAAACTTGGTGACTAATCCTCATTGTGCGGGAAACATCTCATCTTTTAAAAGTAGGAGAAGGGTGTCTCACAAGCTCAGTTTCAGCCAACATGACAAAGCCATCTTGCTTCTGGGCATTGACTGGCTCCTGCAAGTTGACTTAATTTTTAATTCACTTATGCATAATCTATTTATGAGCAATGGCAGTGGTTCACTCACAACCAATTCATCCATATCAGGAGAGAAGGCATCACAAGCCTTCAAACCATAGACCTCTCATGCTAAGAACGTGTCTCTCCTGCTCCAAGATTATGACATTCATGTTCATCCCATCAGAATTAAAAAAAAATAGAGGTATGTCACTAACGATAACAACCTCAATCTATAGGCTACTAGCCACTTGTCAACACAATAACACAACTGAAAAATAGCTGGAAGTACAAGGACCTTCCTCGATGATATGATCACAACCGGATCCACACAATCATCGTCAAGCAAACCAACCAAACTCACATGAAGCATTGATGTGAGTCTATCTATATTGGTTCAGGCCACGACATCGTGCCTATGGGGCATACCCAAAAATATACTACCTGATCCAGGCCATGCACCTTATATCGGACCAGAGATTTTCATTCATTCTTCAGGTAATACATCTCCAATTAGGAAATGGACCTATTTACACCATGTGCCCTTACACTGAAGCACTACTACCAAGTCAGTTTGATGGCTCAGGATTTAACATCTTTGTAGTAGACGAGCCGAGATCCTACTCCGGATTCGACTAGGAACTTTCTCCCATGGTGCAACTCAGGAAGTCCTATGAAGAAAATCATATATTTTAAGAAACCGGAAAATAAAGGAAAACTGCTGGGAATAATTAATCCATGAGCAAAAACCTTCGGATTAGAGTACGACACCAATCACTTGCTTCTGGCTTATATCTTCAGAGTAGAGATGTCAGACGGGCCAACCCGTGTCCAAGTAGCCTAACCCGTAGCAGGTTTAAATGGACCATGTGGGTCGACCCGCTGCGAGTTGTGGTTTGTATATCTATGTCCAAGCCCGACCCGCATAGCTAAGCGATTTTGCAGGCCAACCCGTGGGTCTCCACTCGTGGTGTTTAAAATATGTTCTATAGTTTCTATAGTATGAATATCATTGTAGAATGAGTGTGACTTATAAAAATAACAAATCATGAAGTTTTTCTTCTATATATGATATGCATTAGATTAAAAGCGTTCATTTAAAAAACGATAAAATAATTGTAGAAAACGAGAGCATAAGCAGATATTCTTTATAATACTCTTATCATTTGAATTGTTTACATATAATTTGTTTATTTTTAATTATCATCCCATACTTTCGTCCAAAAATTAACAAAATTGAGAATAACCAACATATAATGAATTGAGATATAAAAACCAAAGATCATCTATAAGACTACTATTTCAGCTGATACAAAGCAAGTGATGCTTGAATGTTGAGAAAGTTATTATAAGATTCACTTCTTTGTGTTTGCTATAATAGTTAGATTTTAAAGTTGATAAAAGAAACATAAAACTTAAGTTATGTTGTGCAAATATGAAACGCGGTTTTCTTTAGATGTCTTCTATTGTTTTTTTTCTATTTTTCTTTTCATTTGTATTTTAAATGGTTCAAAATTTGTTCTTTTTGTTATAGATATAAAATATTTAGGAAAACATTTGTGCCAACCTGCGTCCAAGTAGCCCAACCCACAACGGACTTGATTTTATTTTGGTCAGTGCGTGTCAGCTGGCTGTGGGTTGCGGTTTGTATATATATGTCCAGACCCGCCCCACTATTGGGCTATTTGGACATTATCCGCATGTTGAGCTCTACTTTGACATCTCTACTTCCGGATCAGATGATTCCTCCTGCCTCCAGATAAAAAAAAATCTTCTAGATAAATATGAATATTCACATATCTAAGGATATGGTAGAAGATATATGAGGATATGGTAAAAGCTTTCTAAATCTAAGGAAAAAAATGAAGATTAGATTCTCTAAGGTAATCTTTAATAGAAAATGACATAATATATTACCTAAGGATACCATATGAATTTCTTAATTTTAAGAGAGACATATTTATACTAATAATATGAGGTTCCTAACTCTAAAGATAAGAGTCCAATTCATCCAACTCAAGAGCCGATCAATTCAACAGAAACCAAGGCAGAAAGATTGACCCATAAGACCATCTTCATTGAGATGCCCTTAATAGTCTGATCTCCGTGATTACAATCAACATAACCAAGGTCTCTACTCATTGTATCACACCCACAAGTATACTTACTGGATCAAGTCATGACATCCTGCTCGCATGCAGGAAAACTCCATACTCATGAAGCATATAGACAATTCTACCATCTGGTCCGGCCAGGTGCTCTCTATCCGAAACCGATCCAAACCGAACCATTTCGGGGTTCGATCTGGTTCGATATTCGGTTCTGGATAGAAAGTCGCAGCCCTAGTTATTTGGTAAGAATTCTCGTATTAGCATAAGTTATAAATGTAGAGGAGAAATTAAGATATGAACTAACTTTGCTTATAGATGGTTTGTAA
>CAJHQP010010643.1:0-17919 GCA_905132765.1 Moricandia arvensis
CCAAAGCTCCTTACACTCTCACAGTGATGAGTAGGCTTCAGGATAGATCTTTCTAAGGAGCTTTGGATAAAGGTTAAGACTAAAGTTTATCAGAGTTCAGGCCATGGGTTATGTGAGGAGATCCAACCTTAACAGGTTTAGGACTGGTCATGTTTCAAAGAGAGTGAAAGAGAGAGACTTGATTAAGAAGATTATGGATGAGACTAAGAGAATGGGGAGACTTGAAGAGATTCGTGAGACTTGTAAGAACAGAGACTAAGAGACTTAAGAACAGAGATTTAGAACCCATAAAAGAATAGGAAGGAGGAGGGGAAACCCACTCTCTCACTTAATGTTTTACAATCGACAATACAAGGTATAAATAGGTAAATGAGCTACTTCTAGGGTTTACAAGGAAAATCAACCAAGCATGTAAAGTCAACAAGGAAATGGGGCGCCTATTTTGAATTGTGTGGACTGAAATAAATACATGCTCGGCCAGGATGTCTCTTTCTGGTTACCAAGGGAAGACTTGGCTAGGAATGAGCCAACAATGCACTTGAATTCGTCCATAGATCAGTCCAGGTTCATAATACAGCTTTCTCTTCCTTTTCAGCACATGAGAACAGATCATGACAGGCTGGCTGGTCTTCCTTGCTTGCTGGCGAGTCAATAAACGTGAATCTTATCCATAAACGGTCAAGTGACCTCAGTATGTTCCTGGTTGCTTCCTTTGACCAGAATATGCCCTAGAATCTTTTCTCCCTTGTCCATAACTTCCATTTCGCCTTCTTCATACCTTAGGGCTCAAGTTATCACAATGGGAGTGTATAGATTAGGGTTTGGTCCGTACACTTTTCGCCCTATTTTTGCACAAACCCAAAACATCCTGATTTGGTCGAATGTAAAGTTTTGAGGTCGACCTGGTCCGTACGGATCCGTACAGTCCGAGTACATCCGTCCGTACCAAATCCGTACGGCCTCGCCCTAACTTTGCACATTCTCCCAAATGACTCCAAACTTCACCCAAGCCTTCTTCCTTCATTGTAAACCCTTCCTGGACCTCTTTCTAGCTCAGCATTGCCTTCTGGACCCTCCTTAGTTCTTAACAGATATTCCACAAAGGTTTGGTCCTTCTTTGTTCAATAACCTTTAGTGATTGATTATCACTTCAGGTTTAACACTCCCCCTCAAGCTTGACTCTAGAGATCCTAAGTCAAGCTTGGAACCCTGAAGTCACTCCTCATTAAAAACCTTATGAGAGAAAAACCCTCCTTAGGGATAAAACCCTCATAAGGAAAAGAGTAAGTTCCTTCAAGGCCTAGGGAATTCGCCATTGAGTCTTTGTGACTTAGAACCAGTGTGGTTGGACACAAGAACTCTGGATCGTGGCCTAAACTCGTGCAGCAACAACACAAGGCTTGCACACTCATAGAACTCGGCTTGACCTCTTCATAGACCCGGTTTGGGTCTCCCCCTCTCAACTGACTTCAAGGCTGTTGATCTGAGGTAATAAAGAGAGGAGGTTTAAAGGGTTTAGGATGGATTTTGGGATCAAAGGGAAGGTTGTGCAAATTTGGGAAAAGTGTACGGACCGTACGGACCGTACGGACTGTACGGCTGACCGTACGGACTGTACGGGCGACCGTACGGACTGTACGGGCGACCGTACGGACCACTCGACCCAAATTACTTTAAACTCGACCAAATCACATTTTGGTCTTGTGTAAATTCCGGGTCAAGTTGTACGGATCCGTACAAACTCATGGTTCGTACATCCATGGCCGAGACTTGGGTCGCAAGGCAGAAGGAAGAAGATAACCTTGGTGGGTGAAAAGGAAGAAGGTTAACTTGTTGGTAACTCGGTAAAGAAGTGGCTCGCGGATAAGGGGTCAAGCTTGACCAAGACAGCCTGTCCAAGGCTGGAAAGGAGAAGGCATCTGGTCAAGATGCCAAAAGCATCTCGCACCCTCATCCACAAGTTCAAACCAGGTGCTCCTCTTCCCTTGACCGGCCACGTCTCCTCCTTCATAACCTTTGCTTTTGTATCCGTTGTAAACCTAAACCTCTGCCTATATATTTGTATCTCCTCTCTGAATAATCAATCAAGCAAATCATTTCTTTCTTTGTTGTTCTCTCTTCTCTCTCTCTCGAGTTCATCATGAACATCGAGCACACTCTCTTCTAATCTCTCAATCTATCACACTTTCTCTCTTACTCTCGCTTATTCTACTCTTATTCTCTCAAAATCTCATGGTATCAGAGCCAGGTTCGTTACATCCTGGTGTTTAGATCTTCTATCTTCAGCTTCTTTTCGAGTTCAAAGGTTCAAGCTTTCTGGGTTCTTGAGGTTCGTTTAGAAGATGGAAGGAAGCAAGGTGATGTTAGCGATTCCGGTTACTCTTAAAGGTGGTGGAAACTAACAGTTGTGGTCTCGGCTTGTGAAGACTGCGGTTGGGAGCAAGGGTTTGTGGAGCCATATCACTGATGAAGCTCCAAAATCAGTGCTAGTGAGGAAGAAGGTGCAAAGGAGGCTGCTTTAGCTTCTCAACAGAAGTTGATCCAAGATGACATGATGGTGCAAACCATGATTCAAGGTTCTCTAGATCCACCCATCCTGGAAGCTTACAGCTACTGCGAGACTCCAAAGGACCTGTGGGAGACTCTCCAAAAGATCTATGGTAACACTTCCAATCTGAGCCGAGTGTTTGAGCTCAAGAGAGCCATAAACACTCTTGCTCAAGAAGAGGTTGAGTTTACCAAACACTTGGGTAAGTTCAGGGCACTCTGGTCCGAACTGGAAATGCTTAGACCCAACACAACAGATCAAGATACTCTCATGGAGAGGCGTGAACAAGATCAGGTGTTTGGGTTAATGTTGACTCTGAATCCGGCCTTCAACGATCTGATTAAACACATACTCAGGGCACCAAAGCTCCCAACTTTGGAGGAAGTGTGTGCTCAGATCCAGAAGGAGGAAGGGTCCTTGGGGTTGTTCGGTGGTAAGGGGGAACTGTCCCTGGCCAACCAAGCTGAGGCTGTCCAAGCTAACAAAGCTATGTACAGGCCTGATGAAAGAAGAGGAGGTGAGGAAAGGAGGTTTGGAGGCAACTGTGATCACTGCAAGAAGCCAGGTCATAAGAGGAGCCAATGTTGGATACTCCATCCCCATCTCAAGCCGGCCAAGTTCATGAAGAACCGAGATGCTAGAGCTCACCTCTCAACCGAAGCAAGTGAAGCTGGTGGTTCATCTGGAGCTGGTTCAACCACTAGTGAAGGAGAAGGAAAGGCCTTGACATCTCACCACACTCCCTTGAAGAGCATGGACCATGAGCTAATCAGGAGGTCCGACATTGATGCCCTCATCCAAGCTCTCAAGGAGAATGGTAATGTATCAGGTAAAATTCTAGGGTACTCCTATGCTGCTCATACATTGCTTAATATCCCTGATCAGTTGTCAACTGAAAATGACTCTCATATTGCTACATCTAGGTTGCCTAAGAACCATGATCATTTAGAAAATGAATCGCCTAGTTCCTATGATGAATCCCTTCCCACGGACTACACACTCTGAGGCTGGTAGTTTGGATAGTCTTGGACCAGAATGGCCAAGTGATGGACGTGTAGGATACACCAAGGGATACGGAAGGCCCTTTGTGCTGGTTTTCTCTTCAGCCATGAGCGATGGCTCACAATTGGCTAAGAGAGGTTGTCGAAGATCCCTCTCCTAACAACCCAATACAATGTTCATCAGGAACAAGGGATTCAACAAGATTAAAAGAGAATGGTTTTTTATTAAAAATGCTGAATGATTATTACTCAGGACGTGAAGCCCTTTATATAGTCTTACAATGTGTGAAAAACTAGAAAGAAAGTAGAAAACTGGGCAAAGACTTTGTGTAAAAACTAGAATTATTAAAAACAGCAATGAAGACTAAGACTATTGACCAGAAATGAGTTCTCCTTTGAATGACCCTTGGCATGCCACGACCAGGACTTTCTTCTGACTCTCTCTTGGTATTCTTGATGAGAAAAAGGCCAGAAAGCTCTGATAATAAGGCTGGTCGGATTTTTCATGAAGCAGGCCCATAATGAAACTTGTTATGAACTTCCCATGGGCTGCAACACTTCTTCTTGGGCCACTTGATCCAAAAGAGCTTCAAATGGGTTCTTGGACTTGAAAGTCGTGGCTGGACCATCAGCAAGAGAGTTTGGATCCTTATCTTGGGCTTGGTTGCATAAAATGGTCTGGTCCATTGTGATCATTAGGCCACATTTTAGCCCAATCCAAACCAGCTCTAGTGTCACTCTTTTTAGCTCAGCTTCAGCTCCTGGATCAGTGTCACTCCTGCTCACTTGATTATTCAGCTCATCATCACTCTTTTAAGCTGGTTTAGCTAGTCCTCAGTCTTGTTTTCAGCTGGTTTTTAACTCATCCAAGGTTGCATAGCTTCTCACGATCTAAAACTTCATGGATCATACCAATAAGGCTCATAAACAACCCATTAAGCCAAGCTATGATTAGTTTCTTAGCTGGTTTGTGCCTTGCTCTACTTTCCTTAGCATAGACGCTGCTCAGGGTTACATCATCCCCTCCTCCTTTAAGAGGATTTGTCCTCAAATCCGAACCTCCTAGGATGACAGAATCGACTTTGTCTTGCTTCCAATGTTTCGTTATTTCAACCAAGATGTTGCTTTTGCTCCTGTGCACACACACATTTATTCCTGGCTCAAATATGAAGTGTTGTAGCCCCTTGAGATGTCTCAAATGCTCCACGAGGCTATGCTTGATCCAAATAATTGGTTTGATCAGAAACTCACAAACAAATGGTTCATGAAATGCACCTGAACTGCAAACCATTGTGTACTTCTTCTCGTGAGCAGCTTCTGATCCAATACTAACCACTTCTTCAGCCATGTCTTGGACAGGCCATGCGTCCCTAGGATGCTCTTTGGTTGATGGGAATGGATAATCCTTGCAAGAACGAATCAGAGACTCAAGTTCTTCAAGGCATGTGGATTGAATGGTGACACAAGAGGGATGGATGAACTCTTGATACTCCTAGATGAACAAACCGGATATGACACACCCGATTTAGACACCCTTAGGTCTCTGGATATTACACACCAGAACTCGACACACTTTCTAGAGAGAGCCGTCAAGGAGAAAGAATACTCGTTGATAAAAAGTTGGATGATTTACAATAGGGTTTAGGAACCCTTTAAATAAAAAAAAGAAACCGAGAACAAGCTCTCTAGGGTTTCGGAAATAAGCAAATGGAAACTATGGTTTAAACTTTAACATATGCTTAAAAAATAACATAAATGTAAAACTTCTTTCTAGACTTGGACCGAGATAGGGCCTAAGTGATGTGAAGACAAGTTGTGGCCTCGTTAAAAACCTTCCTCCGGAAAACCTCGTGGGACAAAACCAAAAGCAAGGAAAAGAGCACGCACCCCATGTCTTGCCTAGACACTAACTCAGCTTGATGTAGAGATGGCTTGAATTGTGATCAAGACACCTCGGATCAGACCTTGTCCAAGACTTTCTTGTTGTGGATGTGAAGTGAGTAATCCAACAACATTCTCTTTAAGCTTCTTGACTCTTGAAAAGGATTTGTCCTCAAATCAGGTTCATCTACAGCAAAAAGGAGCCAAGTCAGTGACATTGAAGCTATTTGATACATCGTACTTACCTTGGAGATCAAGTTTGTAGGCATTGTCATTGATCTTGTGGATGATCTCGAAAGGTCCATCAACCCTTGGCATCAGTTTGGACTTCCTCTCGTTGGGAACCTATCTTTCCTCAGGTGCGACCAAACTTGGTCACCAACTTCATAGGTCCTCACACGTCTCCCCTTGTTGGCTTGCTTCTCATAAAGCTTGGTTTTCTGCTCAATGTTTTGTCTAGCCTTCTCATGGATCCGTTGGACCATCTCTGCTTTCTTCTTGCCATCTAGACTGATCCTTTCACACTCAGGTAAAGGCATTAGATCCAAAGGAGAGGTGGGATTGAACCCATAAACAATCTCAAAAGGTGAATACTTAGAAGCAGAATGCATAGCATGAATTGTATGCAAATTCACAATGTGGTAAGTATTCTTCCCATGTCCTTAAGTTCTTTTTAATGAATGCACGCAGGAGTGTTCCTAAGGTTCTATTAACCACTTCAGTTTGTCCATCAGTTTGCGGGTGACAAGTAGTAGAAAACAACAGTTTAGTGCCTAGCTTAGACCAAAGTGTCTTCCAGAAGTAACTAAGAGACTTAGTATCCCTATCAGAAACTATAGTTCTAGGCATGCCATGCAAACGAACAACTTCTTTAAAGAACAAGTTAGCAACATGCAATGCGTCATCAGTCTTATGACATGCTAATGAAATGTGCCATCTTAGAGAACCTATCAACAACAACAAAGATTGAGTCCTTTCCGGTTTTAGTCCTAGGTAATCCAACAACAAAATCCATGGAAATGTCATTCCAAGGATGGTGTGGGATGGGTAAAGGAGTATACAAACCCTGGGATTGGACTTGGGACTTGGCATGCTTGCAAGTAGCACACCTCCCACAGATTCTCTCCACATCTCTCTTCATATGCGGCCAATAGAAGTGATCCTGCAAAACTTTTAAGGTCTTGGCAACCCCAAAGTGTCCCATTAGACTGCCCCCATGGGATTCCCTGACAAAGAGATCTCTCAAAGAGCAGTTAGGCACACACAATCTATTATCATAAAACAAGTAGCCTTCTAGCCTGAAGTAATGTCCTGCAGCAAACTTCTCACAAGAAGCATAGGCTTCCTTGAAATCATGGTCAGTAACATACATATCTTTTATCTGCTCAAAACCAAGTAACTTAGCATCTAGAGTGGTCAAGAGAACATACCTCCGAGATAGTGCATCAGCAACTATGTTCTCCTTACCTTGTTTATACTTGATCACGTATGGGAAGGTCTCAATGAATTCAACCCACCTTGCGTGTCTCTTGCTAAGCTTACTCTGCCCTTTTAGATACTTTAGGGACTCATGATCAGTGTGTATGACAAACTCCTTGGGCCACAAGTAATGTTGCCACGTTTGTAATGCCCTCACCAAGGCATAGAGTTCTTTGTCATAGGTTGCATAGTTGAGAGTGGCTCCTCCAAGCTTCTCACTGAAGTAGGCTATAGGTTTCCTATCCTGCATCAATACAGCACCAATTCCAATTCCTGAGGCATCACATTCTATTTCAAACGTTTTAGTAAAGTCAGGAAGCATAAGAAGAGGTGATTGAGTAAGCTTCTCTTTTAGGTTCTGGAAAGCCCTCTCTTGTGCTTCTCCCCACTTGAATCCGACATCCTTCTTTATCACTTCAGTCAAGGGAGCTGCAATGGTGCTAAAGTCTCTCACAAATCGCCTATAGAACCCAGCAAGCCCATGGAAACTCCTCACTTCTCCTACTGTGGTTGGACTCGGCCAGTCTTTGATGGCTTTGATCTTCTCCTCATCGACCTTAACTCCATCTGCACTTACAACAAAACCTAGGAAAACCAAGTTATCCGTGCAAAAGGTGCACTTCTTCAAGTTGGCATAAAGCTTTTCATTCCTTAAAACATTCAGGACAGCCCTAAGATGTTCTAGATGTTCTTCTAAGTTCTTGCTATATACTAAGATGTCATCAAAGTATACTACAACAGAAATGCCTATGAATGACCTAAGAACATGATTCATTAACCTCATGAATGTACTAGGTGCATTGGTTAATCCAAATGGCATAACTAACCACTCATATAATCCATGTTTAGTTTTGAATGCAGTTTTCCATTCATCTCCTTCTTTCATCCTAATCTGATGATAACCACTTTTCAAATCTATCTTAGAAAAGATGCAAGAACCATGCAATTCATCAAGCATATCATCAAGTCTAGGGATAGGATGGCGATACTTCACTGTGATGTTGTTGATTGATCTACAATCAACACACATACGCCATGTACCATCCTTCTTAGGCACTAGGAGCACTGGTACAGCACATGGGCTCAAACTCTCTCGGATATAGCCCTTCTCCATGAGTTCCTCTACTTGTCTTTGTAACTCCTTGGTCTCAACCGGATTGGTTCTGTATGCTGGACGGTTTGGAAGTGTAGATCCTGGAACAAAGTCTATCTGGTGCTCAATCCCTCTCAAAGGTGGTAAACCAATGGGATTGTCGTCTGGAAATACATCTTGAAACTCCTGCAAAAGAGAAACCATTTCACTCGGATACACCGGTGTAGAATCTGTTAGGTTCAAAAGAGTTTCTTTAAACACAAGTAAGATAGCAGATTGTTGAGAGTAGAGAGTTCTTTTGATATCACCCATGTTAGCATAGAAGTTAGGCTGCTTAGTTCCAGCCGGATTTAGATCAATCTCCTTCTTCTTTTGGAGTTGAACCTGATCTTGTTGAACTTCCTTAGGTGTCAAGGGAACCAGAGTGGTCTTGCGTCCCTTGAACTCAAAGGAGTGCTTGTTGGTGAAGCCATCATGGATAACTCGGCGATCAGATTGCCAAGGTCTTCCAAGAAGTATGTGACCAGCTTCCATAGGCAACACATCACACAAGACTTCATCTTCATATCTCCCAATGGCTAAGGGAATAAGGACTTGACTTGAGACCTTCATGGTGCCTTCTTCATTCAGCCATTGTAGCCGGTAAGGTTTGGGATGCTTCTGAACCTTCAATCCCAACTTCTTGACCAGGGTTTCACTCGCAGCATTCACACAACTACCTCCATCAACAATGAGGCTGCACACTTTCCCTTGGACCAAGCACCGGGTGTAGAAGAGGTTCTCACGCTGCTCCAGCTCCTCAGCCTTGTTTTGCAAGCTTAGAAGTCTTCTTGCTACTAAAAGCTTCCCCTGGACTGGTCCTTCTTCATGTTCTTCTTCAGTGTCTTCTTGGTCAGACTCGGTGATGTCATCTTCTGAGGCATACTCTCCATCTTCCAGCAAAATCATGACTCTCTTGTTGGTACATTCAGAGGCGTAATGACCTCTTCCTTGGCACTTGAAACACTTGACATCACGAGCTCTGGAACTAGAGGCTTCAACCTTGCCTTTGCCCTTGTCAAAAGCACTGCTTGGTTTGGTCTCTTCTCTTGGATAGGACTTGTGATCCTTCTGGAACGGCTTAGACTCCTTAGGGTAAGGTGTCTTCTCTTCCTTTGTGTTGTGTAACCGGTTAGAGCCATAGTGGTTGCGTGAATGTCCCTTCCTCTTGAGCTGCTGCTCCACAAGAATAGCTTTGTGTAGCATCTCTTCAAGCTCCACATAGTGTTGCATCTCAACATTGTCTTGTATCTCTCGGTTTAAACCACATAGGAACCTTGACATGGTTGCTTCTCTATCTTCTGATATGCTCGCTCTTAGCATGAGCAACTCCATCTCCTGGTAATACTCCTCCACTGATCTTGAGCCTTGGGTAAGTTTCCTAAGCCGGTGATGCAAGTCTCTGTGGTAGTGACTTGGAACAAACCTCTTGCGCATGATAGACTTCATCTCTGTCCAAGTCTCAACTGGTTCCTCTCCATTCCTTCTACGAGTTGTGATGTACTGATCCCACCAACTTAGAGCATAGTCATAGAACTCGGTAGCAGCAATCTGAATCTTCTTGTGGTTTGTGTACTGCTTACACTGAAAGACTAGCCCAATCTTCTTCTCCCACTCAAGGTAGGCATCCGGATCAGCTTTGCCATGGAATGGGGGTATCTTTATCTTCAAACCAGCAAGCTCATCTCCCTGGTTCATTCTTCTCTCTTGGGCACGCCTATGTCTTCTTTGGCTTTGTCTTGAGGATGAACTGAGGTGTTCATACTCATCGTCAGTCTCCTCATAACCGGCATGCTCTTGGCGAGTTGCATGAGGTCTCTCTTCTCTCCTAGTCTCCCGGTTTGGAACTTGACCAGTAGCTCTCCTGATGTCTTCTCTGAGCTCCCTCCGGATGTCATTGAGGTTGGTTCTCATCATCTCGGTCATGGTTGCTACCATGTTCTGATTGAGTTGAGCCGACATAGCCTCCATGAGAAGCTTGTTCTTCCTAACGAGTGCAGCTTCTTCTTCAGACTCGGATCCCATGCTTCCTGCACAAAGGTAAACAAAAATAACCAGTAAAAGGGTTCAAGGTAACGAGATAAGCAAAAAGGAAAAAGGATAAAACAACCTAAAGCTTCTTCTGCAAGACAAAAGCAAAAAGGATAATCGGCTACAAGCAAAAAGGAGATTAGGGTTTGCCGATTCAAGTAAAAAGGAAATTCTTTAAACTTTGTCTAAACTTTTCTAAGCTTGTCTAGCACCCTAAACAACCTTAATCTACTCGTGTTCAAGGTGATTATCAAGTTAAACAGGTGAAACAAAGTGATCTAAAAGGAAAAAGACAACTTGTGCGGCTAGGGTTTCTATCGCTCTAGGGTTTCTTGCAAGCAAAAAGGAAAAGTTTAAAAACTTGTCTAGTTTCTTATGAAACTCGAGCAGCCCTAAACAGATTAGATCTATTGCTTAATCAAGGTAATAGAGATGAAACACGGATGAAACAAAAACAATAAGAGAGAAAACGAGCACTTCCCAACCAAAGTTGCTCTGATACCACTTGATGCGTCCCTAGGATGCTCTTTGGTTGATGGGAATGGATAATCCTTGCAAGAACTGTTGAAATGATGAAGGGAATGACCAGTAGAAGTAGCTGGTTCATGACCCAAATATTGATAGAGAGAAATAAAGAAGACAAGCATAAGAAGTGATCCCGAAACATGTAGCTGAGACTGGGTCATATAGACTTGTGAACCAAGGCATTGTTAGAGTGGAGAGGAAAGAAGTATGGCTGAGTATGACCAAGATGCTGTGCACAATGAATATCAAGAGAAGAATGTTGGAATGAAATAAGTGACAAGAAGAAGAGAAGAGGTTGGATACTTGTGTAAGAAGTCAGTCCGTACAGTCTTGACTTCCAAGCAACCAAGCTTGAGCTAGAGTGTCTTGGAAGGCAAGGAAAGGATGGATCTCGTCCAGCTTCATCCTCAAAAGCATATTTGAATGTAAATTAAGGCTTCTGACCGTTGGAGAGAGTGGCTGGACAAGTGAGGATTTAAATAAAATAAAAGATCACATGTGCTTAAGGAACTGCACCCAGAGCTGTCACTTTCATCAATGGGAGACTGCACCACCATCTCTCCTCCTGTTCCTTTCCCTTCATATGGACGAGCCAGACCTTGTCTTCTTCTCCTTTGGCATCTTCTCTTTCTCTACAGAAGTAATTGTTTAGTAGAACCAAGATTTATTCATTGTTTAAGGTTGTCTTTGCCTATTTAAGGCCTTGTTGTAACATAAGGTAATCTAAGAGAAAGTTAACTCTTTCCTTCACATATTCTTGGTTCCTAATCTCTCTCCCACGAGTTACTCTGTTAGCTTACTCTCTGATACTCTAAATCTCCATAATTACTCTGGTTACTTTCAAGCTTATACTCTTCATACTTCACAAACTCTCATTCTTTAGTTACTGTCTCTTAACCATACTTGTTCCCTCTCTCGCCCAGTCTCTGTTCTTCCATAATTTAACCTTCAAGTCCATCATTCTCTTCTCATAATTCATCTATTCTCACATGGTATCAGAGCTTCCATGCTCCTGAAACCTTCATAGCTTCCGCAAATCATCATTTTCTCAAAACTGTCTCCAAAACAGTTTCTGCTACATCTCTTTATCTACTGGTCCAAAGGTCTTCCAAGAGGGAAGAATCTCGCCAGAAATCAAGATAGGACAGTAGACAAGTCTCTGGAACTCAAGAAAGCTTCAGCTCAGTCCAGCAAGCTTCATCAAAGGTTCAGTTTCAAGTTCTGTTTCTTGGAAAACCAGTTGGTACATTCTATTGTCCACTGGTCCAAACTCACTAAGATGGAGAGCTCAAAGGAAATGGCGACTTCAGTAGCTTCAAGGAGTCCAAAGAATAAGCCAAACCACCACATCTGGTCCAAAATGCTGAAGATAATCCATGGAAGAAACCATTCTTGGAGAAAGGTCACTAAAGAAGCATTAAAGCTAAGCTGTTCTAATCATTCTATGGCCAGCCATGCTGAAGCTCTGTTTCTGACCAATAAAACCCACGACCAGCAAGAGGACAGGAGGGGTTTGAATTGTCTCCTTGACCAGAAGGAGAGAATCAAGAGGAGGAGGTGTTGGACAGTCAATCCACACCACAAGCCCTTCAAATTCAAGTGATTCACAGCCATGGAGATTCAAGGAACTAGCTCAGGTTCCTTGGTTGTAAGTTAACCTCCTTAACTCTAATAAGATCTTGCTTAATTGTCTTAAATGGTTTCTGGTTGTGTTGAGTGTGTTGTTAGTATCTTAGGGACAGTTCAATGTTACTAGAGTTGTTGAACCTAGTTTCTGTCCCATGATACTTAAACATTGTGTATGCATTGTTCTAGGAGTAAGTAAGCTTGCTAGCATGATCATATAGCATCTGGTTCAATCCATTACATTGTTATCTTGTGCTAATGGTCTGGTTAGTCCATCATAGTGGACTGGTATGCATTTAGAAGTTGGTCAAAGCTACTGGTCCCTATGGTTTTGATGAAACCAGTAACCATTAGCTTGTGTGATGTGTATTTAGTTGCTTGTTATCTCATGATGTCTTGAATTGAATCTTGTGCATTCATATAGCTATTGCTTAAAATTGTTGCTTGATGCCTGTGTACTGTTCTAGGAGATTTCTAGCATTGTTTTGTCTTGTTCTTGTCTTAGCTCATTTGTTTGTGTGCTGTATGGTCTAGGGGAGTTTCTTAGAACCTGTTGTGTGTCTTGTTGCATTGCTAGAGGCCTAGGAGAGTTTCCTGGTCATGTGTTGCATTCATAGTTGTGTAGCTTGATTAGATTAGTTGTCTTGTCTATCCTACTGTCATAAATTGTCATTGCATTCTGCTACTGTCATATGTGTGATAAAATGAGCCTAGATGCCTTGTAACTGATGAGTTATCATACCTGAGCATTTAGTGAATTGGTTGCATGTATTTGAACTAAATGAGTTGTTTAGATTCTGTCCATTGCATTTTCTTAAAGCATTGGGATCACGATTGGTGAGTTACCAAGGTCTGATGATCCTAGTGTGTGTGGTCTGATTCTTGCTGGAGTTTGAGTGATGTTTCAGGTACACAAGTGTTGTCTCTGTCCATCATCAAATCAAGACAAAGAAGAAGACTTTGCCCATGAGTTCAGAGCCTACAGAGTCTGTATATTCCTGACCATGGAAATATCACTTGTGTGTAGAGAACCGTTTGAATTAAGCGCAGCCTGTTTGGGTGTTGAGCTCCTGGTTCAAAAGACTTACAAGAGGCAGTGGAGAAGAGATTAAGGGAGGAACCGGTTGACTTAAGCGCAGCTGTAGGGGTGATGCGCTCCTGGTTTCAAAACTCATTGTTGCTCACTTCCAAGCTTGGTCCTTCACTTATTCTCTCTGGATCAAGCTTGAGGAGGGGTAATGATGAGCATTCCTGAAGGTCCAAGTCTTCCATTTCCTCACCTCAGATCAGAAGTGAGAGTATGCAAGTGGTGGAATTCACCCTTGCAAGATTTCTCATCAGTCGGATCAAAGAAACATCAGCAAGGACAGCAGCAACTTGGTGTTCGAACAGATGGCCATCAGAGACTACTTGGCAAGAAGATCAGGTGGAGAGGCAAGCTGATTGGAATGCTATGAATCAGCCCAAGGCTTGGGAGTTAGAACAGTTACCTTCTGGTTGGGAAGCTATGGATCAGCTTCTATATGGAGTTAGAACAGTTACCTTCAGTTGGGAAGCTATGAATCAGCCCATAGCATGTGTGCTTGTACCTGGTTGATAAAGCTTCAAGAAGAGGCTAGAATGGCGATTTCAAAGTAAGGGGGATTAAGTGATCAAGACTGAAGAATCTGTCACCCCACATTATTCCACAGCATTCATGAGGGCTTCAAGTGTCCATGGGACACTCCTCACCATTCTTAACAACCATATGCAAGGTACCTACTGAGATCCTAAGGAAAGGCAGGCTTCGACTCAATACCTAAATGGAGGCAAGAAGCCAGAAGAAAGGGGGAGACAAGCTCTGATCATAAAAGAAGCTCAAGGCTGATTCAGTATGTAGCAAGTGGCACTTAATCTGAATGTGAAGCAAGGGTGCCAGCTTGCCATTGAAGAAAGGCCATGATCCAGGTTTATGAGTCCCTCAACATGATCATAAGGCTCATAAACCCACTGGCCAATCCCCAGGCTGAAGTAGTTGCACTCTTTTTCCCTAAGTGTTGGTTTTATCCCATGAGGTTTTCCACACTTAGGTTTTTAATGAGGCAAGTACCCTCAGTTCCAAGCTTGCCCAAGGATCTCCTATGGTCAAGCTTGTGGGGGAGTGTTGAAATGATGAAGGGAATGACCAGTAGAAGTAGCTGGTTCATGACCCAAATATTGATAGAGAGAAATAAAGAAGACAAGCATAAGAAGTGATCCAGAAACATGTAGCTGAGACTGGGTCATATAGACTTGTGAACCAAGGCATTGTTAGAGTGGAGAGGAAAGAAGTATGGCTGAGTATGACCAAGATGCTGTGCACAATGAATATCAAGAGAAGAATGTTGGAATGAAATAAGTGACAAGAGGAAGAGAAGAGGTTGGATACTTGTGTAAGAAGTCAGTCCGTACAGTCTTGACTTCCAAGCAACCAAGCTTGAGCTAGAGTGTCTTGGAAGGCAAGGAAAGGATGGATCTCGTCCAGCTTCATCCTCAAAAGCATATTTGAATGTAAATTAAGGCTTCTGACCGTTGGAGAGAGTGGCTGGACAAGTGGGGATTTAAATAAAATAAAAGATCACATGTGCTTAAGAAACTGCACCCAGAGCTGTCACTTTCATCAATGGGAGACTGCACCACCATCTCTCCTCCTGTCCCTTTCCCTTCATATGGACGAGCCAGACCTTGTCTTCTTCTCCTTTGGCATCTTCTCTTTCTCTACAGAAGTAATTGTTTAGTAGAACCAAGATTTATTCATTGTTTAAGGTTGTCTTTGCCTATTTAAGGCCTTGTTGTAACATAAGGTAATCTAAGAGAAAGTTAACTCTTTCCTTCACATATTCTTGGTTCCTAATCTCTCTCCCACGAGTTACTCTGTTAGCTTACTCTCTGATACTCTAAATCTCAATAATTACTCTGGTTACTTTCAAGCTTATACTCTTCATACTTCACAAACTCTCATTCTTTAGTTACTGTCTCTTAACCATACTTGTTCCCTCTCTCGCCCAGTCTCTGTTCTTCCATAATTTAACCTTCAAGTCCATCATTCTCTTCTCATAATTCATCTATTCTCACAAGAACGAATCAGAGACTCAAGTTCTTCAAGGCGTGTGGATTGAATGGTGACACAAGAGGGATGGATGAACTCTTGATACTCCTAGATGAACAACCGGATATGACACACCGATTTAGACACCCTTAGGTCTCTGGATATTACACACCAGAACTCGACACACTTTCTAGAGAGAGAGCCGTCAAGGAGAAAGAATACTCGTTGATAAAAAGTTGGATGAGTTACAATAGGGTTTAGGAACCCTTTAAATAAAAAGAAACCGAGAACAAGCTCTCTAGGGTTTTGGAAATAAGCAAAATGGAAACTATGGTTTAACTTTAACATATGCTTAAAAGTAACATAAAATGTAATCTTCTTTCTAGACTTGGACCGAGATAGGGCCTAAGTGATGTGAAGACAAGTTGTGGCCTCATTAAAAACCTTCCTCCGGAAAACCTCGTGGGACAAAACCAAAAGCAAGGAAAAGAGCACGCACCCCATGTCTTGCCTAGACACTAACTCAGCTTGATGTAGAGATGGCTTGAATTGTGATCAAGACACCTCGGATCAGACCTTGTCCAAGACTTTCTTGTTGTGGATGTAAAGTGAGTAATCCAACAACATTCTCTTTAAGCTTCTTGACTCTGGAACGAGTCATGGGACCTTCAGGAATGGCTAGAGCATCATCACCAGGCTGCTGGTGCAATGTGGCTTCATGTGGCTCATCTAGACTCTCCTTGTTCTCCTTAGTGATCCGGTCCATGATCACATCAATTCTCAAGCTGGCTTTCACGCACTCTCTTGAGAACAAAGGATGGTCGTTTGATGAACACCTAACCGGATGAGAGATCAAGTGTGGATGGAATCTAACAAGCTGGCTTACACGCTCTCTCTTGTTGGATCGATTGATGATGAAGATGATGGAACGAAGAACACCACAAGGATGATGATGGATCCTTGATACAGTTCAAGACTCTGCTCACTTGAATCTCACAAGAAAGAAGAAGTCGGCTGCGGCTTGCTTTAGGGGGCAAACTGACTCGTATATTGATCTAGGGTAAAAGTTGTGTGTTACAATGGCTGCGTGTGGGACTTTATTAATAGTCCTTCAGCCTTGACCTAATGGTCGACTCAAGAAAAGGAAAAAGACTCAAAACGACAGGACTTAAGGTTTAAACAAGAAAAATAGAAAACTAACATTGCCCGGTTTAAGACCAAAAAGGAAAGTTGCAAAAATAAAAGAAAATAAGGCCTAAGCTAAGTCTTGGCCTCGAACCCTGGTTGCTTGTGGGATAGGCGAGTTCTAGGTGTTGAGATGAAGCAGTAATAAGCAAGAAACACTTTGATCTGACTTTACTTGTGAGACAAGCATGTCCGTACAACCTAGGGTTTATTGTGTGTCTTGCACGTCAAGAAAAGAAGGGAGCAGACCTAAGAGGGTTCTAGAAGTCCCTGCTCATTTTATCTAAGGCAGTGAAGATGTTTTGAATAGCAAAGAAGTGGGATCACATGTGAAGAAGGGAATCAGGCCGTTGGGGACCAGTCACTGTCCCTGCTCTGGTTCTGGTCCACGACAGTGGGACAGTTTGGACTGTTCTTCCCCCTCCTTTGTTTATGGTTTATCTTGTCCTCTTTTCTAGCTTATTTTATTATTTCTGGTCTGGAAGCCCTTGTTTGTTTCTCTTTAAATAGACCACCTAATGTAACCATCTAAGGCAAGGGAAATAAATCTATTCTTGTTCCCTAAACTCTCTCTCTCTCTCACACGAAACTTCTCTCTCTCTCTCTTGCTGTTCTTCATGTTCTTGAGCAGAACTCCTCTGTTCTTGATTTAATCTCTCTTTAATTCTCATAAACTCACATGGTATCAGAGCATTAAAGCTCTTGAGACCTTATTCTCTCTATTCTCACTTAGTTCTTCCGCAAAATACTCTGTTTCTACTTGTTCTTCCAGTTCCTTCATCACTCCATTTCGAAATTCTACTCTGTTTCTACTCTGTTTTTCCAGTTCCTAATCTGGTTCTTTTCAAATAGCTCCAGTTTTCCTCCATTCTCCTTCACTTTCTTCTCTGTTTTATTTCAAAAAAACCTTGTTACTTCTTTCTGGAATTCTTGTTTCAGTTCAAAAATCTTGTTTCATCCTTTTATCCACTGGACAAAAGCACTTCAAGATGGAGAATGTTAAACTAGTGGCAATACCAGTGACTTTAACTGGTGTAAACTATCTGCTGTGGTCAAGGTTGGCTAAGACAGCTCTTGGAGGAAGGGGCTTATGTGAACATGTTTCCAGTGGAGAAGCTCCAACAAAAACCATCCAAGATAAAGATGGTAGGGAGATGGTGGTTGCTGTCGACAACAAATGGGGGCAGGAGGACCTCATGGTGCTGTCAATCATTCAAAACAGCCTGGAACCATCTATCATGACAGCTTACTCAAACTGTGAGATCTCAAAGGAGTTGTGGGATACACTACAAAAGGTGTATGGCAACATTTCAAATCTAAGTAGAGTCTTTGAAGTCAAGAGGGCTATCAACTCACTGCACCAGGAAAGCATGGACTTCAACCAACACTTTGGCAAGTTCAGAGCATTGTGGGCTGAGTTGGAAATGCTGAGACCACCTACTGT
>CAJHQP010010644.1:0-17919 GCA_905132765.1 Moricandia arvensis
AAAAAAAGAGAGAAAAGATTTTTGGGGGGGGTCACCAAATGTGAGCATAAAGACCTCAACTGTCAACCATTTTAACATCTGTAAACATGTGACAAAAATTTCTTGATTGTTTTCATTCTATTAGGCTTGGAGACCTTTGGAGAAACCGCGTCCACCAGTAGAGCTGGTAGATCAGGTTATTGAAGGAATTATCAGAGAAATGAAGCACTAAATGCATTCACATTGCACCTTATGTGTTCAAGACAATCCAGAATACCGTCAATGTTATCAACCCATAATCTTGATGCTCACTAGTAAACAATCACTATACCAAAGCCTCGCCTACCTAGTTTTTTCCGGCAAGTCTGGCAAATCTGGACCAGGCATCAGAAATATTTGAATCAAGGCAATCTACACGGAAGATCGGTTAATGACGTGACCATTATGAATTAGAGCCTCGTTGAAGATATATATTCCCTCTGTCTGCAACTCTGAATATACTTCTAATAGTGTTTTAGTAGTTTTGGTTGTTGACGGAAATATTCATGTACCTTGTATGCATTTGCTGGATTTACCAACCCCAAGTCGTGCTTGACAAGGGTCTAATCTCAGATGTACTTGGACGAAGCTACTACTCCACTATACGGCTATAAAAAAAAATTGTAGTCAATTGTATAGGTGAATTTAGATATCTGCAATGCTTAGTATGGGTAGATATAGTATTTGGGTGAAGCTACTATATCCACCATACGAAGCATTGCAAGATATCTTATATCACATATACAATTGACTACAATTTTTTTAACGAAGTATTAACTTTTCTATAATGAATATTTTTTCGCGAGAAAGTGCATTTTTCTGATTTGGCAGGAAATACGTTTTGTAGTTCTTTGCGGAAAAATGTGTTTTTAAGCGAGAAAATGCGTTGTTGCGGTTTTGGCAGTAAAATGCGTTTTGTGGGTTTTTAACGGGAAATGTGTTTTTGTGGTTTTGATTGACATGCGTTTTGTGTTTTTTTGTGGGAAAATGAGTTTTAGCTTTTTAGCGGAAAAAATGTGTTTATTGCGATTTTGGCGAAAAATGCGTTTTGTGGGTTTTGGCGGAAAATGCGTTTTGCGGGTTTACGGCGGAAAAATACATTTTGCAATTTGGGGGCGGGGGATGCGTTTTTGCGAGCTTGGAGGGGAAATATGTTTTAATTTGGGATTTTTTTTTCGTTTTGGTGGGAAAAGCGTTTTGATGTTTTGGCGGAAAATATGTTTTTACGGTTTTGACGAAAAAATATGTTTTGTAGTTTTGGCAGGAAAATACATTTTTATTGAGAAATACCTTAAGATAGATCTAAAAAAGTTTTGTCATCAAAATAGCTTTCAATAAAAAAATGACCAAATTGACTTTATTAAAGGTTGTAAATATACATTTATACCTCTTTAGTTAATTAATCTTGACTTAGGGTTTAAAGTTATGGGATGAAGTTTTTGAGGTGAAGTTTAAAATTTTTAAAAAATTAAAAATAGAATTTTCAAAATAAAGAGGTCTACTTTGATTATTTGTTTTCCTTGAAAACTATTTTGTGACAAAAACTTAAAATATTTATTTGAGAGATTCTTCCTTTTACATTTTAGTGAGAAAATGCGATTTTGTCATCTTTTCGTGTGTGACAAATGATATTAGGTTTAGGTTTATAATTTGTGGATATATAAGGGGTATAATATACATTATATCATTTTGACTGAATCATCTCTATCAAGATGATCCAATTTGGTTCAGCTAGCTGGACTTTAAAATTAGGGCTTATTTGCAATCTAGCCATATTAAGAAGTTAAATTAAACATATGACACTAATTTTGACATTATTAATAAACTAACATTTAACTCACCTTTACTATGGTTATACCTTCACTAGTAGCAGTCATAGAAAGATAAAGTAGATGACGTTGACGTTTTTTTGCTATGGACAGAAATGAGTCATTATTGTTACTATCAAAATCTTGTAATGAAACCATGTTATAACTTATTTACCAAAACATATTTATTATAAACAGAATAGTAAAAAATAAATATAAATTTACAACGTGGCGTGGGTGACTAAGACGAATATCAAATTGGGTTTGAATTCTTTTTTATTTTGTAATATGAAAAATATTGTTTAATTCTATTTAATAAATTAAGAATAACACTAACTTGCATTTCTGTATATGGAATATAGATGATCTGCTACTGTAAATTTAGCAAGTTGCTATTCAATTTATAGATTCCACCTAAACCTCTTAAATACTAAACCTAACCCAACCTAAACCAATAAATGCCTTTGATAAAAAATGTTCAGAATAAAACCAATATTTATATTAATGATACAACGTAAGAACATAATATATGCATATTTACTATACAATCAAATTAATATTCTACATTTGTCAAATATAATAGAACGAAACATATGAAATGCATATGATTTTATGGAAGAATTCAATTTTGACCCCAACCTCACCCCCACCTTCCAAATACTAAAGGGGTGTATTGAATTTGAAGGTAAAATTTTAAGTGATTTGATTTTTAATAAATTTTATATGATTGTAAGAGAACTGGAACTGTTTAGTGTGATTTTGTTAAAACACTCTAGAATAGCATCTAAAACTATGAGATTTGGATTTTTATTTTTATAACTAAGAAAATCCTCTCAAACACTCTGGAAATATTTAAAAACTCTAAAATCTCCAACTTAAATTTTTTTTCAGAGTGTTTTATGAAATTACAAGTTCAATAACACTAGATTTTAAAGTGTTTTTTAAATACTTGTTTGAATAACAGTAAGATTTTTTATTTAATATAAATCACCTCAAAATCCAAGTTGAATACACCCTTAAATCCTAAATTCTAATCACTAATCCCAAACTCCAAATATAAACCATAAATCCAAATCTTCAAAATCTAATGTTGACTTCACTTTACCCGTTCCTCTAATTACTAAACCTAAAACCTTAATCACTTAATCTTAAACCCAAATATAAAATCTAAATCCAAATATCAAAATAAAAAAAATAATACATAATATTATGTAATATTAAATTATTAATATAAATATAAATTATAGAATAGAATTAGACTTATAAACTAGAAACTAGTAAAAAATGAAATTTGCAAAATAATCAAATTTAATTAGACATTCAAAAAATAAAAAATCATATTACAATCAATCAAAAAATGGCAGAAAAAGAAACTATAAATCTGAAGGCATGACATATTGTTCCATTTTTAAGGAATAATATAAAATATATCTCCAGTAATATAGATACCCTTACGAAATAGCTACACAAAGAATATCTACTATACTATTCATTTCACCGAATATAGAATAGACGGTGAGTTCACCTTCTTCCAATTCTTTTTAGACATGCTGATACACATTCACTTGACCCACTGTCATTATTCTTCACCACCAATAGAGCTCGTCTGCAGCTCCTTTCTTTTTTTCGACACAGTGACACTTTTAACGGACCTACCATCGTTATTCTTCACCATTAGATATGTATAAAAGTTCAGATCAAACCTGATGCGATAATTTTTAATCTTATTTTCAAGATTAAAAATGAAAATAAAGTATGAAAGCAAAGAATGATGGTGAAAATAATGATTTAAGAGAAGGATGAAAACAAATGAAAGATCGTTGTGTCTGCTTACCGTGTACGCCTTCATCATTGCCTCTTCTTTACCATAATTGGCCACATTTTCCTTTTTTACACTCACTATTGTTATTAATTTTGCTTTGCAGGTTCACCGGTTGGATAGAAGAGTAGTATGACAATATTATATTATAGACACACAATGTATCAGTACATTAGGGAAATTAGTCATATAGTGAATTATAGATATGTGGAATGTCATATGATGCAATTTCCCTTAAAATTAAGCCTACAATTTAAAAGTCATCTAGATGAAATATTCAGATGAATTGTAATTTTAATGTCTAAATAAACAAAACTCTTATCTCAGTTCGGATAGCTCACGTGGATGGTAAAACCAACATGCCAAGATATATGTTGTGTTGTATTTATAGAACAGAAAGAAGAGGACCCAATCTGGCGGACTTCTGAATGGGACAGAAAAGGATAAGAAAACATATTAGGAAAACCGAAACGTAAATTAGGTAGAAATCGTGCCTTCTGATTGGTTAAAATCACGTAATTATTATTCCAACAATCCTTTTGTATTCATTCTGAAACATAGCCAAGTCACATCATCACATCAGTGATCAGTGTAACTCCAAAATATTGCTGCTATGCATAAAAGAAAGAAAAAACAAACCCATTATCCAACCGTTGAAGTTGCGTTGGTTTCATTACTCAGCCACCAAATCCTATTTTTTACGTCTATTGTCACACCATTTTGTTACTGTTCCTCGACTTTTCTATCTCTCCTCTCCCTCTTGTGTTTGTGGAGGTTGGTTCGGTGCAGCCGAAGGTCAAGTATTCGTCATCTGTTATGTTCCGATGTTATAAAGATGTCATGAAGTTGTTTCTTTATCGTGGTCGGCATATTACAACTCGTTTCTTATCCTTCGATCCAGTTTATTAAGCCCTTTCTTAAAAAAAAAAACTTTAATTTTTCTTATCACCATGATCACATAAACTTGGCTTTCATATTTGTGTTTTAGTTTTTATCAAGCAAACAGTTTTAATATAAAACTAGATCTTGACCCGCCCGACTGGGCGGGTGTTTTCTTTGACAATAATAATTATCAACTTGTACTTAATTATAAAATATTGGGTTTTATAAAGCATGATCAAAGTTCTTTGCTATCATATGATTGTTATTGTATTTAATGCACTTGGAACACCATGAAAAAAACGAATACTTTAGTATATATGTTTTTTCATTGTATATTTGAAATAACTTGTTAAAATATATTAAAATATATTTAGCATTTGCTTTTCATTTATGTATTTCTAAATTAGAAGGCCTATTGAAATTTCTTAAAACCATACTATGTTTTATATGATTTGTTATTTATAATAAATCAACCATAAAATGCATCATAAATTATTTATTTGGACATTAGATTTATACAAAAAATGTAAATGTTAACTATTTACATAAGTGGGTTATAGAATTATAATTATTAAATGTATATTACCTAGAATCTGACCCATGTTTATATTTTTTTAACACATCCATTAGGCCCACTTAATCACTCAGATGAAATTTTTTTTAATGTAATTTAGTAATAAAAAGAAAAACACTTTTTCGCTTTCTTTTTACCTTCGAGATAGATCTATCTGTACCTTTCCCTTATCTCTTTCACTTGTCTCGTGGAGATTCGATCAAAAACCTAATTCGAAGAAATATCTGAACTGCTTTGATTTCATGTTCGCATGTTCAATCTATTGTAGACACTATCGAACAATTCAATAAAAGGTTAGGTTTTTATCATTTGTTTCATCTAATTAGAACTTGACCCGCGCCCCTGCGCGGGTGTTTGATTTAATTTGTGTTCAACATAAACTTATAAATCGCTAATTTTATAAAAATTCTTTGTATATATTTTTATATTTTGTAATTTACATATAGAGTAGAATATTTTATATTATAATATAGATTGTTGATAATATGTTTTTATTTGTAAATAATATTATATTAAAAATGTATAACTTGATGCAATTTGATGTAATTTTATTATTCATATATTAACTTGTTGTTTTTTTAATTTATTTAGAAATGAAACAACATACTAAATTTTTAATAGTCAATATATAAATATCGATTTGGTTAAATAAGTTTTGGAATTGTAATTATTTAATTTAAATTTATTTTAAACAGAATCTGTAAATAAAAAGAAATATAAAAAGGAAGTATTTAATTTATTGTAAATACAAAGGCTAAGTTTGTAAATAAAAGGAAGTATTTTTTTATACTGCTATCCATGTATCCAAACAACTATCTTTTTTAACTTTGCTATCTTATATTCCAAACAAAATCCTAAAGTACTTCTACTTTAATAAGATAGACTAGATCTTGACCCGCCCGACTGGGCGGGTGTTTTCTTTGACAATAATAATTATCAACATGTACTTAATTATAAAATATTAAGTTTTATAAAGTATGATCAAAGTTCTTTGTTATCATATGATTGTTATTGTATTTAATGCACTTGGAACACCATGAAAAAAATGAATACTTTAGTATATATGTTTTTCATTGTATATTTGAAATAACTTGTTAAAATATATTAAAATATATTTAGCATATCTAATGATAAAACAATTTTGAAATATACTTCACGATCGTAGTTTGTTATGGAAAAACATTTAAAAGCATAAATAATTGTAGATTTTGGCAGATCTAATCAGTTAAATTTTTTGGTTTTCATATCTTTGCCTATATATATTTGCGTGGGGAAAAAGATTGTGATCTTGTTTTAAATGAACAGATATTCTTGGGATCGTGGATTTAATGAGGAGAAAACTCCCAGCGAAATAAATATATACGATCCTTAAAAAAAGTAACTTAGTCCAATATAGTAGAATATTTCTCTTTGTTATGTTTGTATCCAAACAACTATCTTTTTTAACTTTGCTATTCTTATATCCAAACAAAATCCTAAAGTACTTCTACTTTAATAAGATAGATGTTGATAAAAAAATTATTTGTACATAATATTATATTAAAAATGTATAACTTGATGCAATTTGATGTAATTGTATTATTCATATATTAACTTTTTTTTTGTTAATTTATTTGAAATGAAACAACATACTAAAATTTTTAATTATCAATATATAAATATCGATTTGGTTATATAAACTTTGGAATTGTAATTATTTAATTTAAATTTATTTTAAATGCAGTAGCAGAATCTGTAAATAAAAAATATAAAAATAAAATACTTAATTTATTGTAAATGTAAAGGCTAAGTTTGTAAATAAAAGAAATTATTTTTAATACTGCTATCCATGTATCCAAACAATCCTCACTATCCATGTTTCCAAACAAAATCCTAAAGTACTTCTACTTTAATAAGATAGATATTCCCGTGTTAGTAATGCAACATATCTTTTGTGATTCTGAATGTTAGTTTTCAAAGAACGGCTAAGGCAACATTTCTTTTTTGTGAACGTTAATTCTTAAATTTGCAAATTGTAAACTATACTTAAAACTGTGATTAGATTTGTGTATTGCCAATTTGCCCATTACCATATTTGATGGAGATTTTCCATGGACATTGATGAAATACATTAACATTCCGTTCTATGGTGGAGCTGATCAATATCATGAATACCACCATTACGTTGGAGGATAAAGCCAGAGAGCAACTTTGCTTCAGTTTTCACTTACATCTATGGAACTGACAAAGTGAGTATATTGTACTTTCACTTCTCCTTTCCAGTTTTACATAACCATACAAAAGTAGTAGTGTATTGTCATACTGATGATATGTTTCTTGATGTTTTTATTTGCATTGACTCCTCTAGTACTACGTAATACTAGCATCGCAGATCAAGGAGGAGTCCATGAAGAGCAACAAGCAGAATAGAGGAGATAAATTCTATTCGTAACTCCTCACGTTGGTTCTGGTCAAAATCACAAAACAAAGGGTAGCTTAGTTTTTTTTTTTTTTTTTTAATTCATACTTGTCCTTCTTTAATTCTTCGACTTGTGTTTCATCAGTTCCTTAATTTATCACAGATTTGAGTTGTAAAAGAGCGTTCTTCGCTTAGTGATATCTTACATATTTGCATGATTTTGGTCATCTCTTTTGATGCATTTTGAGCATATAGGATATCATTTAGACATATTTAGGTTGCATTCCATTACATTTATCTATATCAGGTGTTGGAGATGTTTATTGGTGAGTTTGGAGGCAATTGAGGCTAAGGAAGTAAAGTTTGCAGCAAAAGAGGGGTGTAGCGACCAGGCGTAGCGACCAAGAGTGGTCGCTACAGACCCACAGGAGAAATGCGGAACCCATAGCGACCAGGATATGTCGCTACAAATCCTGAGGAGCTGAAATATTCTAAGTGTCATAGCGACCAGGCGTAGCGACCTCAGCTGGTCACTACAGACAAAAAGACCCAATTTTTTATGGGTCAACCCGTGTTTATTGGGTTGATCCAACTCGTTTTTAGGACTCCTATATATAGTTTTAGACCCTAAAACCCTAAGGGGATCTCATTTTCTTTCAAAACTTTGTCTAAACTTGTAAAATCTTGAACCTTTTTATCATTGGAAGGAAGTACTTCATCTTTATTGTGTTTTTTTTGCTCATTGACATGATTTGCCTTGAATCTCATATGGGTTTAAGGTTTCTCATGGAAAGTATTGAGTAGTGAACTTGTGATTCATGGTTAAGTAGATTAGGGTGTTTAAATAGATATTTAGGATGTCTTTTGCTTTATTAACATTTTTCTATGCTTATTAAGTGTTCTTAATGCTAGATTAGCTTTGATCAAGTTGATTTAGAGCTTAAGTACTTTCATGCCCGGAAGGTGTTCGATGAATTGCTTGAACCAACCTAATATTGTATTTTACATGTCTAGCCAATGAAAATTGATGTTAGAGATGTAAAATGGTTAGTAGATTTGTGATTTATGCATGCTTGATTGTGTTAGGCCAACGACAGTTGATGTTTAATGCTTGATTATCATAGGGATTATTGTCACGACAGTGGATTAGTCTATTTTATGAGTTCTAGACCTATAGACTTATTGATTGTTTTGTTTAAACATCCTAGATTGAACCTTGATCACCTTATATCGATTATCTTTGCCCATGGATCCATTCTTAATATTTGATTGAGAGATTAGTTTTGGCACTTATTTCTTGATTGTATTTGAGATCACTTTGTTTATATTTCTAGGATCTTAGTTTGTTACCAATCATCCATATTCTTATTTGCTTAGATTAAGAAAATTTGTGTATTCTTAGTGTTATAGATCACTAGTTCCTTGTGGATTCGATCCTAAAGTGATGCTCGATATACCATTCGATTGTGGTAGCGTACACATTAGGTTAATTGGCCTGTGATAAAACGCAGTAATCACTTAGGTAGAGCAATGTTAACTTACATGACAGTTAAATACTTTTATTGTAGTGTAAAGCCCATCTAGCTCAGTTGGTAGAGGCGCAAGGCTCTAAACCTTGTAGTCGTGGGTTTGAGTACCATGGTAGGCGATTCTATTTATAGTATTATGGGAATCAATTGTTTATTTTTCAACCTTTATTTCACCATCCATCTAGCTGCAGATGAAAGTTTTATTTTTTTATGCATTAAAAATATAATTTATTTAGATGGTTCATCTAAATGAATTTTGAAAGTTTAGACTTAGTTTTAAAGTTTAGTCAGATGAATCAATTTGGGACCATTTGGATTGAGATGATTTTGTTAAAATGATATAATACAATGAAAAATAAAAAGTTGTATTTTCCCATTAAAATAAAAAACGCATTTTGCCAAAACTGACAAAAAATATATTCCCGCCGAAAACGCAAAATGTATTTTCCCGCTAAAAACATAAAATGCATTTTCCGCCAAAAAAGTAAAATGTGTTTTCCCTCTAAAACCCGTAAAACTCATTTTCCTGCGAAAACCCATAAAAAAATTTCCTACCAAAAACGCATTTTCTGCCAAAACTCGTAAACGCATTTTCCCGTAAAAAATGCAAAAACACACATTCTCGCCAAAACCCGCAAAAAACATTTTTCCGCCAAAAACGCATAAAACACATTTTTCTGTCAAAACGCAAAACATATTTCCCCACCAAAACCGCAAAAAACAGATTTTCCCGTAAAAAAGAAATATTATATCCCTCCCCCCAAAAAAAAAAAAAAACGTAAAACACCTTTTACAGACAAATGGCGAAATAAATAGCCAGCTACTCGCTGTTGTAACGCAAAAATAAAGCTACAGCGTAGCGCATTGGACGCCGTTTGTTTTTATAGGTTTTGTGGTAATCAATTGTTTTTTTTGTTCAACCTAAGCTACTCTCGCTGTTCTAACGCATAAATAAAGCTATCCTACGCCGTAGCGCATTGGACGCCATTTGTTCAGCTCATCGTCGGCCACATTATCCATTCTCTCTTATCATCCTTCTTTGATTTTTTTTTTAATTCCATTAGTTCATATATGACCGGCTCTGAGTTCGGTTACAGAAACATATTTTTACGAAAATGCCGAAAGAAACGCACAATTTGCTAAAACTCGGCTCAACAATCTTCCAAACACTTTTTTACTAAAAACCATTACTGATGATATTTCTAAGTATTTTGTTAAAATTGTGCTACAATCTAAGAAGACACATTCATAGGTGAAAACTTGTTAGTTTCTTGAAAATAATACTCCAGAATGAGACTAGTGGCTGTTCCGCTCATTTCATCAACGAGCTTGTCTTATTAAGAGTTTAAGGCGTGCACTGTTCATTGATCCCCAAAAATTTCGTCATGTAAGTACTCCTTCCGTTTTTTTATATTTGACGTTCTAGAATTATGCACACAGATTAAAAAACATTTAATTTTTTATCATTTTCTAAAAAAAAACATCATTAATTGTTTACCTAACCACAATTCAACCAATAGTAAAATAGAAACTATAATATCATTGGTAATCTAACATTAATTACTAATAAATTTACATAGAAAATTGAAAACGTCAAATAATTTAAAACAAAAAATTTCTCCCAAAACGTCAATTATAAAAAAACGGAGGGAGTATTAAAAAACATGGACAAACTTTTAGATAGCGTACAAAAATAATGACAAATTAGCATATAATCAAATCCTCAAAATTGTTTCAAATCTTAAATATTTAATCCACGTCGTAAATACTAAAACCGTTAATTACGAAATTCAAACTCAAATATAAAATAAAATATATATTTTTAAAAATATAGTGACTGGCATTTTAAGAATTTTTCTTTCTTATTCTTATTTTTAAAATAAAATTATATTTTATTATTATTCTAGAATGCTTTTCTAGAAATAATAAAAATGCTTTAGCTATTGAAATCATTTGCTGAAAGTTTCTTTTCCTTCTGTTAAATAATAATTAATTCTATATAGAAAAAGTGATGACTTTTGAAAATAGAACCATTCTAGATATCTCCCCACCTATATACTAATTGACTACAAAAAGTTTTATTAATTATTAGTTTTTCTAGTGGCACTTGAGAGATAAACCTAATATGGTAAATCTGCAGTTCGATTTCCGTTGGCCACCCGAACTGTCTTAAATGGTAAGAATATGTGGTTGCTGCAGGCTTTTGTGGGATTTGTCAGTTAACTTTGGTCGCCGGATCCCCACGGATATCAAAAATAAAACATAAAAAGGATGAATAAATGGAGAATAGGGACGTAACCATTTCGATAGAGATATAAGACGTATGATGTGTTGTACCTAGAACAGAAGGAAGATGATACAATCTGGTACGTAAGGAAACAAATTACGAAAATTGAAACAAAAGTTAGTGCTTTTGATTGGTTGATGATATCAAACCCCTCGTTGAAGTCATCTAATCATTACTTCGACCATCCTTTTTATACATTCAGAAACACAAACAACGTCATTAGTGTAACTCCAAAACATTGCTATATGCATAAAAAGAAATAAATAAACAAACACAGGCACAAACTCTCAAAATATGATCCCTTATCCCACCGTTGAAGTTGCGTTGGTGGCGTTAGGACGGAACCTGACTTGGTTAGAGACGGTTTGGTTTGATTACTCAGCCACCAAATCCGATTTTTATGTATATTGCCACACCATTTTGGTTCTGCTCCTAGTCTTTTCTATCGCTCCCATCCCTCTTGTGTTCGTGGAACTGACCGGTTGGTTCGATCAGTTTAAAATTCAGCCGAAGGTTAAGTACTCGTTATCTGATATGTTCCGATGTTATAAAGATGTCATGAAGTTGTACTTTATTGTGGTCGGCACATTGCAACTCGTTTCTTATCCTATGATCCAGGTTAATTAAAATTCTCTTCTTATGATCATGACCACACAGCGCCGGTCCAATCTATTTATATGCCCTAGCCAAATCTTAAAAATATGCTTCTTCTTTATTATTTTTATCTAATTTCATAGTAATATAAAAATATATGCTCACAAAATTAGATACAACAAATTAACTTTATGAAATTAATAGTATTTATATTGAATAATTGATTGTAGTTAATTCTAAATAATCATTACAAATTCAAAATATTTCATTGACTTTTGTTTAATTTTTACATACATATTAAAAATAATAAATCATAATATTATAATAACAATGATAAATGCATAATAAAATGATAAAAAAGTATTAAAATAACAAAAATAAAAGGAAAATTTGTGTAGTTTTTGTGTTGCTTAGTATTTTTATAAATATATAATTTTACTTTAATTTCCAGTTGATATAAAATTTACACATTTTATAATAATAATAATTAGATAATATACTTAATCAAATTTTTTTTGATAAAAACTCATAAAAATACTAAAAAAAATATTATTTTTTTTATATAAATTATGTTTAGATATAAGAAATAGTGAATTTAGTATAAGAACTTTCATAAAAGTGCCCTTTCATATTTGAGTCCCTAAATGATGGCTTGAGTGGTTGTTCTTAGTGCCGGCTCTGTGACCACATAAACTTGTTTTTGTATTTGCGTTTGAGTTTATTATTATATTCTTAAAAATCCACAATTCAATGTAAAACTAAAAAATTGATTTGCGTTAAAGAAATTTATTTTCTGGTTTACAAAATTATTATTAAAAAAATATTATAATTATTATACATAATTTATGTAATTTAAATTTATATATATATATTTTTTACAAATATATATTTATTAATTTAAATTTTTATTTAATCCGTTGATTTTAATTTGATTTGTTATGCTTTAACATTGATATGGAGTAATAATATTGGGGAAATTTCAGTTCTACCACAAACTTGATACCACTTTTCATATTTATCGTCAATAAATAATTATTTTTAAAAATGCCCTAAATTTAATTAAAATAGACTAAACTAATTTTCTAAATATTTATAAAACTTTTAGAAACTTAACCCCACCCTTTGATACTAAATCCTAAACAAAAATCAATAAAGTGTAAATCCAAATGTTAATATAGTTTTGATTGAAGGTACTTTGAAAATAGTACTTAATTTGTGTTATTCTTAGCAATTTCTCAATAATATTTGGTATTAATTAAATTTTTTTTTATGTTTTATAATAAACATATGACTTAATATATTCATTTAATCTGTTTTATATTTGATAAATATTTTTTATGTTTTATAGAATAATCGCAAAAAGACGAATCACAAAAGCATCAACTATAACATGATCCATAATATCAAATAATTTTATAAAATAAACATATATTGATATTATTTTTAATATTTTAATTTTAAGAATTTGATTTAAAATATATCTTTATAAATATTTGATTATATTAACCATATACTTTAAAATCTATAAATAAATGTTATTGTGGGTATAATAATTTAATTTTATAACGTATAAATGAATAAATATTTGTATGACAATATATACTATTTATTTTAATAATCTTATTATGCTTGTGAAAATAATATATATATATATATATATATATATTATATTACAACTAAAAATAATATTAATTTGTAATAGTAATTTAATAATAATTACAAAATTTTATGTTATTTAAGTTTCTTATAATAAACACACACACACACACACCCATATATATATATATATATATATATATATATATATATACTTTTCATAGCTAAAGAGATCCCTTTTCTGATATTGCATTTTCCTAAAATTTTTAATATCTTTATTTTAAATATTATATATATATATATATTTAAAATAAAGATATTAAAAATTTATGAAAATGCAATCTTAAAAAAAAAGTATCTCTTTAGCTATGGAAAAGCGTCAAACCTTTTAAAAAAATTATGTGACCAAATTTGTTAGGGCATGACTGGTTTTCCCGCTACCACCCGCAAACGCAGCTTTTGCGGTTGGTAGCGGTTGTTGGCGTTTTGCAACAATCATAGAAAACGCCATAAATCGCTTCAAACCGCTATAAACCTCTAAAATTCAAAAGCTGATTCCAGCTAGCGTTTGCGGTTGCGGGCGGTTGCGGGAGGGTAAAAAAATATTTTTTTTCAAAAAATTATATAATTAAAAAAGAAAAATATTCAATTAAAATTTTAAATAGAAATAATAGATATACCAATATATATATATATATATTATATTTTAATTTATATTATAAAACTTTCAAGAAAAATATTTTTATATTTTTTAAATTTAATAGTATAATTTTATAAATACAATTTTTATATTTATTACAATAATATGATTTTAAATATTTTTATAATTATATAAAATATAAAAATTGCTAATTTATTATTTAACTATTGCTGCATTTGGAAGTTAACCAGTCATAAGTATCCCGCAAACGCAACAATTATTAACCGCTTTACCAGTCGTCCAAATCTCTTAATAACGCATAAAACCGCAACCACCCGCATCCGCAAACACCCGCAACCGCAAACGCAACCGCTGCGGTTACACCAGTCAGCCCCTTAATGGAAATTACCTTAATAAAATCTAGTAATAGTTAAAAACACAATAGAAATTGCTAAGAATACCACAAACTAAATATCAATTTTCAAAAATATCCTCAATCAAAAATATATTAATAATTGGATTTAAACTTAACTGATTATTGTTTATGGTTTATTGTCAAAGGGGTGTGGTTGAGTCTCTAATGTTTTATAAATATTTTAAAAAAATAATTTAATCTATTTTCATCATAAATTTAGAATATTTTGAAAATAATCATTTATTAATGTTAAATTTGAAAAGTGATATCAAACTTGTACTAAAATGAAATGTCTCCAAAATACAATGTCATTTTTCATAATCTACCACGTAAAAGAATAGATATTCACGTGTTAGAATTGCAACATGTATATTTGTCTGAAAGAAAGGTTAGTGCAACACATATTTCTTTTGTCAGTGTTAGTTCTTAAGTTTGCAAATTATTAATTTAATGTCATTTTGAAATGTATTTAAAGATGTGATTAGATTTATGGGTTGTTATATACAGATGGTTGGGATGCGAAGTGGATTGCCATTACCATCTTTGATGGAGATTGTAGCACAACTAGTTGTTTACTTCTTGATAGAAGATTACACGAGCTACTGGATCCATAGATTGTTGCATTGCAAATGGGGTTACGAGAAGATACATAGAATCCACCACGAGTACTCATCTCCCATAGGATATGCCTCCCCATATGCACATTGGGCCGAGGTCATAATTCTTGGGACTCCCACGTTTTTTGGACCGGTGGTTGCACCTGGCCACATCATGACTTTTTGGTTATGGATAGCTTTACGCCAAGTCGAGGCGATAGAGAACCATAGCGGGTAAACAGAAAAAAATCAGATCATAAATGCAAAAGCAAATGAAAAACATGAAAAGATAGTAAAAATATATATTTCCAAGGGAAATTTGCAATTCAACCACAAATTTTATACTAATTTGCAAATTTACTTTTAATGAATGACAATTTTTAAAAATACATTAATTTTTGATGAAAATATACTTAATTAATTTTTCTAAATATGTATAAAAAATTTAGAAACTCAATATCATTTCTTTTAACACTAAAACCTAAACAATAATCAATAAAGTGTAAACCCAAATGTTAATATATTTTTGATAATGTGTATTTTTGCAAAGTAGTATTTAACTTATGCTATTTTTAATAATTTTTCTATTTCCAATGTGTTTTCTTATTAATTTGTTTGCAGATATGATTTTCCATGGACTCTGACAAAGTACATTCCATTCTACGGTGGAGCTGAGTACCATGATTACCATCACTACGTTGGACGTCAAAGCCAGAGCAACTTTGCTTCAGTTTTCACTTATTGCGACTACATCTACGGAACTAATAAAGTGAGTGTTGGACAAACTTTAATCAAATCAAATTTCTTGTTCCTTAATTTTTTCTGTTAGCGTTTAAATTAAATATGGATGAAACATTGACATATGTTGTTGGTATCTCTCGATTATTAGGGCTATCGTATCCATAAAAAGCTTCTTCATCAGCAGGTTAATATTCTTAAACTCAGACTCATAGTGTAATAACTACTTCACCTATGTGGTCTTATCCATATATTATACTTTGTTTATCAAATGGTTGTTTCTCATTTTGTGTTTTGGGGTCGTATCTTATACGTTGTAGCTTAAGGAGGAAGCTGACCTGAAGGGAGGAAGGAAATACGATTAGTAATACTTCTTCTGTTTCACAAAAACATATTCTATTAATATTTTTTGTTATACAAAAAAAGTTATTTTATAATTTTAATGTAATTTGTATTTATTTTAGCTAAATAATAATTGCAAAACGCATTGATCTTGTAAATAGATTTATTACTCTCAAATACTTTTAGTTAATTAAGCGTAATTAATACAAACATAAATATATTTTAATTATTTCCTTATCAGTGTGAAAAATGTGTAAGTGATATTCTTTGTAAAGAAAAACAGAGAAATAATATAATTATGATGTTGGTAAATTTAGTTGAAAGTTTAAATGCTGTATACTGGATCGTGTTTGTGGTTTTATAATGCATGGTTCTTTGTAACTTACAAATGTGTAGCAGGTATGCGATAACGCAAATCATTAAAAAACACATTTTATCGAAAAAACACATTTCATGAAAAAAAATCATTTTATGATTCTACCAGAGACTTGGTCTGTCCACTTTTGGTAATAAATCCCGCAATTACAAATATGGTCAGGTATTAATCATTCTGATATGTACATTTAGGAGTTGACTAGTGTAACCACGTCGTATACAGATGATTGTTTTAAGCGTTATTAAAAGATTTGGACAATTGGAATAGAAGTTTATAATTTTTATGTTCGCAAGATATTTATAACTGGTTAACTACCATATTGAAATATATTCCATATCTCATATATTTAACATATTGTGTAAAAGAATAGAGATTTGGAAAATATCTTTTTTTGAGGAATCTTGTATTCATATATATATAAAGCCTAACGATGAATGAGATAACATAATTCACCAATATAAAGTTTGTCATAGTATCAGAGCCAGGTTAAATAATAAATTAACACTATTTACATGTTATGTTTATAAAAATATTAAAAATTATATTATTATAATAAATATAAAAATTATATTTATAAAATTATACTATTATTTTTCTTAAAACAAGTTATAGAAAATATTTTTGTTTAAATTTTTATAATATAAATTAAAATATAATATATATTTTGGTATTTTTATTATTGCAATTTAAATTTTAATTGAAGGTTTTTATTTTATATAATTTTTTGAAAAATATAATTTTTACCCTCCCGCAACTGTTTGTAACCGCAGATGCTAGATGGAACCAGTTTTTGAATTTAAAAGTTTATAGCGGTTTGAAACGATTTATAGCGTTTTTTATAATTGTTGCAAAACTCCAATAGCCCGCTAGCAACTGCAAATGTTGCGTTTGCGGATATTAACGGAGAAACCAATCATGCACTTATTATTTGAAATAAAAAAATTCAAATAATTGTAGATAATAAAAAATTGAAAAGACATCAAAAGATAGTTAAAAAGAACCAATAACATAAACGGATAAATCCAAACCTAAGTAATTACCTGATTCTTTAACCTAAAAAAAATTCCACTAAAATGTGTTATACTGATGCAAACGAGTCTTTTTTTCTTTTTGAATAAAACAAAACGAAGTAGATTATTGGATTAAATTAATTTATAACTAATAGTATCATTTCTTATTTTTATAATTATTGCCGAAAAAGAAGAAGATTAGGACTTCTACTTTTATTTTTCTTAAACAGGCAGATATGAAAACAAAACATTGTTGTGGGACACGAAAACTATTGAATATTTGAGCTCGAGTTTTCC
>CAJHQP010010645.1:0-17918 GCA_905132765.1 Moricandia arvensis
TATATAAACCCTATAGAAAATCTACTTCTGACCCTACAAAATCTTTAATCGACCAATCTACGACCTCGCATACAACAAATCAAGATATCGGCGCATGAAATAAGCTGATATCTCCAGAAAATCTCCGGTATTGATTGTTTCTTTCCCAACTTTTGTTTCATAGATTATAGGGATCTCCTTAACCACTCACTGGTTCTTTTCAAGGTTTCATCTCATCTAATCATGCTCCACCTACCTCCCTCACCTCAACTAGGATTCACTTAGAGTCTAGCTTTTTTTTGGCTATGAAAAGCCAAGAGATCTATCGAGTTCTCTGATCTCGTTTGGTTATTTGCTTCATGCACCAGCTCTGTCCTCTGCTGATCTGATCATGTGTCCCTCCCGTCTTGACGCATACAGGTTTAGGATTCTACTTACATGAGGTAATTTTGAAGCGCAACTATAGGGACTTTCAGGCGATGACCTCTATAGGTAAGCTGTTACAACTTTCAAATCATTTGCAGAAGTTGATTGATGCTTATCTATGCGTAGTTATAGACATTGAAGGCCCCATTAACTGCTATGTTTCCCACCAATGATGTAGATGTCGTTGGCCACATGAAGCTGCTAAATGGACAGTCGCTCATTCAACACCACGGTCTTCACAGAGTGGCCACTAGCATACCATACAGTGTCTTGCATCCATTCGCAAACTAAATAGTTATTTGTAGCTATCTTCAACTATTTCACAGTTCTCTGATATATTACAGTTAAGTGTCTAGCTATGAGCTGATTCTACATAAATATCTCAAATATATTTTAGGCTCTTTATATCGTCTGATCTCTACTAGGGTTCTAACTTCGGTGTTGCTGGCCCTGTTATATTTGCAGACCGAATACTTTTGAGTTGTTAGACTTTAACTTTACTTAGAATCCTCACTGGACTATTCTGCTTAATTTTCAGTTTTTATTAATTACACTTAGGTATTATTGAATTTCTGATGCGTGCGTGCTTGCTTTGCTCTCTCAGTTTTTTCTTTATAAAAAAACAAATTCAGAAGTCTTTCATTCATTGTTTGAGAATACACTCTGGAGCTGACTCTTGCAAGTAAGTTTTTCTTATCATATGTGGCTAACTGAAACCTGTCTCTTATTTTTTTTTTGTGGTTCATATTGCAACTCTGACATGTCAAACATACCCTCGGTCTTACCTGATTGGACAAACGATTGTAACTGGAGCAGGAGATGAAACCTTAAGGTTCTAGAATGTTTTCCTGTCCATGAAGAGCTCAGGTAAAACCAATCAATTTTTCTTGCATTAACAAAATGATATTTTCATCTTATGCGCAGAACAAGGCACTGGTGGTCGTGTGAGATTATCATACTTGACTGATTTTGAGATATATACAGTTCTGATTAATGTGATTTAAAACAATAGGAGCTGGTTCAGTGGATTTGACATGACAGCTTGGTCGTGAGAAACTTCAAAACCAAAAGAGCCATTGAAAATATTGCAAAAGTAAACTAAAGTCATTTGAGAAGTTCCAAAAATTGAAAAATTTCTTTGTATTTATGAAAAATATTTCAATTGTTTTTGGTAAAAAGAAAAAAGCCAAAATTGTTTGGTTCTGACTATTTAGCCTCTTCCACACCTCATTGCAACTTTGAGAGATTCATGGCATCTTCAAAAACGATTTTTAACTGCTCACAAAATTCCATTGGTTGAAGTTCTTCAAGCTGATTTCGATTATATTTGTATTCTTTCAAATATGGATGTGAAAATTTTCTATGGGTTTTCTCTTTCCTTAGCCACCTCTATTTTTGTATGATTTATTTATGGTAGCTTATCAGTTGACCGTCGATTATCTATCTGGTTGTAATTAACTTAAACCATCAACATTCAATTTTAATATAAGCATTTATTATTCAAAAATAAGCATTTTAAACAGGTACTTTGGCAAATCTAATATTTACATTACAAACTTTGCGTCTTAAATCATATAAAACTTATATTAATAGATTGCAATGGTGAAACTTACACTAAAGAGTTGAGAAACATAAGTAACAAAAATATAAAGTTGTCATAGCTGAGAATATATCACAAAATATAGTAAAGTCAAAAATCTAATTACAACTTAAAAGTCTAATTAATTGATTAGTAACGCCTTATTTAGCATAATAATCTATTTCTGCCTCATCATACGCGTCACAAGTTTTACTTTGACAAGACAATAAAAGATCATTAATACTTCACAAGGAATGATAAGAGTCCATGTGAATACATGAGTTAGAGCTAAAGATCCTATCTACACTAGAAGATAATAATCGAGTCGGAAACACAACTAAGAATTCTATCAGCATCAATCCAAACTGTCATGTATTCTCTAACTCAGTTTTGGTATTTAGCAAACTAATAAAAACATTTTATTAGCAATAGAAAATGCGAAAACTATATGCAGAATTTAGACAACAAAAACATAGTATGTCTCTCTCCTTTTTAGATAAGCTATATCCTAGCACACTACATAGTTTAATACACATCACATTTTTACAATATTTTCTATTTACATAACAAGAATTAATAGTAAATTGAAAAAAAAACAATTATCCGCGCGTAGCGCGGAAACGAACTAGTATATATAATGAGCCAATTTTCTCTCTTCTAAAAGCTTATCCACCTGCATCATTATGTGGGTCCCACTAAAAATAAAAAAAAATTGTTTAATAACAAGAAAATAAATTTGGGTTCAAATACTTGGGTCACTTGATGAGTTTCGAGTGGGCCAACGAAACCATTACTATGTGGGTCCCACGACATTTTCTTTTCACCTTCCTTCTTCATCCCTCCTCAATCTCATCGCCGTACTATTAAAGAAAGTCAACAATCCAATTATCTATATCGTTTCACATACAAAATCAATCCACATAACAGCTTCAAATCTATTTGTAGGATTCAATACTATTAATTACTAAGTTTACTAATCGTTCTTTACAAGTCATTTCAGGAAACTACAAACTAAGGGCATGTTTATTGCAGGTATTATTTAGCATGGGGTTCTTAATAGAGACGTTTCTTAACTTTTATACTAAGAAAACTTAAGAGACGTCTCTTACATAAGAGACCTAAGAGACGTCTCTTAACGTAAAAATTAAAAAAATAAAAACGTGAAATTATAAGTTTAAGAACCACGCTAAGAAACCGTGGGATAAACATGGCCTAGACATATATAAATACCATCGTATCTTAGATTGGTGTAGAACATTTAAAAATTTCTAGGTGATTGTGGTCAAGTGGTAAGGAGGCGCATGCAGACGCTAACACGCTTTCAGGTTCGACCCACCTGCGATGCGAACTAAATCACAATTATCGTTAGTCACCTACACGGATATGTGCCCATGCTTTAGGGCCATTTGATATACCCGGAGAGAGAGTATCGTAGGCTGCACACTCCCCTTGGGGATTAGTCGGGCTCTCCATCGGACCTGGAAGTACCCAGTCCGATCAAGTATCTCTCGAATCGCGAAAGAGTGCTAGACAAGTGATGGATGAGCAAGGTTCTTCAGGAGGTAATCATGAGATATGTTTCCTCTTTTGTCGAATTAATGAGTATATGCTTATGTTACTTGAAATCTTCATGCTGGTATAGGCATGAGTGCTTGAATTTAGTTACATGATCCTTGGATTGCGACATATTCACTCTAGATCTGTCCAATTCGAGATTTATATTTCTAAAATGATGTTTGCAAGTCAAATGGCCCAATTTATTTTCGTTGATGTTTGATTTCTGGGTGACTTGATGTTCGACAAGTTTGGTAATTTTTCATCTATTTTTTCAGGTCAGGATCCCTTACTTGCTAAATCATCCAAAAGTACTTAAATATTGCATTCTAAATACTTAACGATTATCTAAAAAATTATTTGGCTCTTTTTTATATTTAATTGTTTCCGATTATCATCTTCTTTGGTCTCAGATACAGAACTTCTTCTCACATGTGGTTAGTTCGGGAATATTTCATTCGGTGACCATTACATTATGTATTGATTGTCAATTCATTTATTAATGGTAGGTAATATGTTTTCTAAAATTCATTTATTGCTGCATGATTGTAAGCTGGTAAAAAGGTGCAGTCAATAGTCTTGCCCTATAACGTTGTCATACTCTTGCTTCAATATCTTAGAAATTATGTACTATATTCAAAATAACAAAAATGATGTTTTAGCAATGAAAAGTATTTATTTTATTTTTCATATTAAAAAAATGTTTGAAACATTTATTATTTCAGTATTTAATGAATGGATTATCAAGTCATGTAGAGAAGAGAGAGGAGAACAAAAGGAACAGAACACTTAAAAGAAGAATGAAGATATTGAAAAAAAAAGATGGGTGAACAGAACACTCAAACACCATCCATGAACATAAGGAGAGAAAGGTCTAAAGAAGTGAGAGCTTTGGAACTTTCCGAACAAGACATCAAGTTTCTTTTCACTATGAAGACGCTCCACCCCCGAGCCTTTCAGAGAATCAAGAAACACTTGAAAGTAGATTTCAATAGTGGTGCGTGTGACCGGTTGATTGTGGTCGAGTGATAAGGAGACGGGACTGGACGCCAACACGTTTCAGGTTCGATCCACCTGCTCGCGCGAACTAAGTCACAATTATCCGGTTCACCTACACGGATATAGACTCATGCTTGTAGGGCCATTTGAATACCGGAGAGAGAGTCTTGATCCGTGGACTGCACCTCCCTTGGGATTAGTCTTGGCCTCTCCATGACCTGGGATACCCCAGCGTTAATCAAAAGAAGGTGGTGCGGATGACATGAAGAGCTGTCAAAAATTACATTCGCACGTTCACGTTCGTGAGTATGCAAACCAATGGTCATGGAGATATGAGTATGCTATGAACTATATATTATTTATAAATGATATTCAAAAGTTAAAATATTATGTTAATTAATTACATACTCAATGATCATGGCAGATATGAATAAGATTTACTACTCCATTGGACCACATAAGCACCCCTAGACCTCATACTATAAACGGGTTCAGTTGCAACCAAATTTAATGCAGTGGAATGAGATGAGGCATATTAGAAAGAAAGTTAAATGTGTTCAAAAACAATAAAATGTAAATCAGCTCATGAAATATTCACTACTTCGTAAAGTGATTAACATTTCCACGTGTATGATAGAAAAACCTTTTACAAAAAAATTGATAAAATAGATTAAAAAAGGAGCTAATAATACTTGCATGATTTAAGAATGATACAACAAAACACAAAATCATTTAAACAGTAGTGAAATGGCAAATACAAACAAAATACAGAAGAACCCGCGCTTTGCGCAGGGTTGACGATCCCGAGTATACTTAATTTTTAAGTTTCAATAACAATCAATGATAATTTATACGTATTCTATTTTGAACAACCCCTCATTTGAAAGAAATAATCAGATATTTAAGATTATATAGAATATGAGGCCTATGTCAAAAAAGAATAAACGAACTATTGTCCCCGAATATTGGGCCAACCTATTGGACCTAAACTAATTAGGCCCACTTGGCCTTTCAAGAGACGAATGAGTCAAAAAGAAGAGATAATTATTTTCTGATTAATCGAGAAAACCTCTCGCCATTGTTGTAGATCCGCTCTTTTCAACCCTAATCGAGAACCGAACGCAGAGCTCAGGGGGTTAATCATGTCGCAATCAGAATAGGCGCTCTCGAGGGATTCTACATGACTGATCATGCGCCGTAACTCGTCTACGTCTCCTCATACATCGCCGGCGCTTTCTTCGGCGAACGGCGTCTGAGATCCAAACCTCGTTTTCACATGTTCTTATCTCCAGATCTGTATGGGTTTGCGATCATACGGGAATTTTGCTGTAAAAATGACATCTTTAGGGTCTACAATAGAGTGCTAGAGATTGCAGTTGATGATACTTATATTCATAAGGGATGATTTTTTTTATATGAAATGTTTAGCATCTGTGCAGGCTGTGGATTACGTGTTCATAAGCTCTGGGAAAGCAAGAATGTGGGGGTGTGTTACGTCTTTGATTCATCTCATCTATCTATTCTATGCTGGTGATTTATAGATTAATAGGTTGAAGAAAATGATTACTACTGAGTTCCATCCGTTCAACTTTTGATTTGGCTCTGCATCCCAAGTTGACATTGTTAGTACACTGAACTCTAGAAAATTGTAATCCTTGTTAACGGTTATTACCAAAAATGTTTAGCAGTATTGCTTACTTGTTCTCCATTTGTTTAGTGTCTAGAGTACTGGACTAGCTAAGTGTGATTCCTGTTTGTCTTTTTAGCTTACGTTCATGCATGTAGTTATCTCTATTGTTTTTGATTTGGTTGTGCAACAATTAACTTCATGAAGTCATGGTCATACCTCATTTGTTTCAGTTTTTATCATTATAGTATAATCATCCGTCTCAGACTGTCTACTATTGTTGTGCTTATCCCAGAGTAATATTTACTAGCTAGTTGATTACTGGTTTGTAGGTTTAGCTTAAGTCCATGCATATAGTTTATCTGTTGAATGATGTGTGTATCATCATTACATGATATTGTTGTCATGGTGCAGAAACGTTATGAAGACATCTCTGTGTTGGTCAATGATGGCGCAGATTGCTCTCACAGACATGAGATTTGTCTTACACTTTGTCTGACATCCTTCATCTTAGACGCATATATGAGAAAGTAAGATGAAGAACAATATGATCTCTGCATCATTATGTGTCTCTTATCACTCTCCATTGTACCTCGTAATAAATCCGATTCGACGATGCTGATCGGTTTATCTGATCACTCGTCGCAACCACTAAATGCTGCTATAACTTACATACATATCGCACTGTGTGTGGAATATGATAACATTCATACACCAATACGATCCGCTGTCTACATGTCATGTGCTCAAACTGCACATTCGATTATAAATAAACTTCCACACACTGCCACTGCTAGATATACGCCAGAGCGCACATCATTTAGCTCGCGTACCAAATTGATCAAATCTTCCGATGATTGCCTAAGCAAGTCACTCTAGACTCTGCCTTTTTCGAGATCAGTGTGTCGCGCAATTCTCACAAGTGTTCTTCGCTGTCATTCGCCTATCTGTTGCATGCTCCCAGATAAGAACAGCATAACCGGTTCTGTAACATGCATGTGAATCTCAGAGTTCGTCTAAAGAAGCATAGAATCACAACGCCAGCAGGAGTCACTGTAACGACTCGTCAGGCAGTTACAGCGTTGTATGCATATTGACAGTAGGGTGACGGAGTGGGGAAGTCGCGGCGCGCTAGACTATAAATCAAGTAAGTGACTACGACAAAAACACACTGGTTGTCGAGTGACGATGCTGAGAAAAAAGCTGTCCACTGAGGCATAGTGGGGCAGAATGTGTTTTAAAAAGGAATCCTAGCAAATTTCTCTGGAAAAACGCTCGTCTTTTATCACATGCGGTTTTGGCATCACTACATTTCTATGGCTATGCATATTACCTCTCATAAGATACATTACTTTCTGCTACAATCGCTGATCGGCGCAATCATAGACTTGAGCCTAGATAACCATAGTGGCTCTCCAGTGTATACTACACACACAATAACAATACCGTCGAAGAATCATAATCATCGAGAAATACGTAGCGTTAGCCAAGATATGGAGATACAAGATCTATTAATCGCTCGAAATTCTCCTCTCTATATCAATCACTGTGAATAACGCTATACTAGTACATGTGGCACATCCTCTGTATGACTCTGACGAGCTCGCGACTCATGTGTTAATCAAGATGAGCACGTTTTTGTCTTTGGCTCGCTGATGACACTGTTGTGTGACGCCATGCGATATTGTGTAGAGTCAGAAGGAAAAGGCAAAACAGACGGCTTAATTCATATAAATAAAAGAAAAGATATGTGTGTCCACAATTATGAGCATAACACACTAAATAAACAAGCATTTCTCCAATAATATTACCAATCCATTTTATATTTTAATAGATAAGTAGCATTTTAAGTGTTTGGAGAGACAAAAGCAGCCAAATCATCTCGAAATAATTGCAGCACAGCATACACTATGGAATGAACTGAGAACAAGAAGAGAGAAAGAAGAAAGTACCCGTAAAGGGAAAGGAGAGAGAGAAAAAAAAATCTTTTTCTTTGTAAGAAATTAGAGTAATTTCTTGAGTGTATTTGGGATCGGTGTGAGTTGAGAGCTTTGTAAAATTTTCCCGGGGTGATAATAAAGATCTGTAGCATGTCCGGAGACGTAAGGCACGATTGGCCGAACTCCGTTAACAATTTTGTGTGTGTCTTCCGTTCCCGCAAATTCTGGTTTCCTACAAAATTTGACCCGTATTTCCTAACATTGGTATCAGAGCTTGAGTTACGGTGATCGGTCAATGGGTTACTATTCACGTGAATAGTGATTTCGTGAATAGTGAATTTTGTCGTAACATTGGTTCGTCGACGGAGGTGTTTTAATACACGGTGGGTTCCAAGAAACGATGGGAGGCGAAGACAGTTCGGCGCACAGTATCGGAAATTTGACGGGTACAGATTATGGCATTTTGGAGAATGCAAATTGAAGATTATCTGTACAGAAAGAAGCTTCATCAACCGCTGAGCAAGAAGCCTGAGAAGATGGATCAGGATGAGTGGGAGCTCCTTGACAGACAAGTTCTGGGTGTTATAAGGTTAACACTGTCGAAAAAACATTGCTCACAACGTTGCCAAAGGAGAAGACCACAGAAGGGCTCATGAAAGTTCTCTCGGATATGTATGAGAAACCTTTGGCGAATAATAAGGTGTTTCTCATGAAGAAGCTCTTTCATTTAAAGATTGAAGAAGGTGACCTGGTTGCTGCACATGTTAACGAGTTCAATACGATTGTCAACCAACTGTCATCGGTTGAAATCGAGTTTGATGACGAAGTGCGAGCACTGATTTTGTTGGCATATTTGCCAAATAGTTGGGAGCCAATGCCGAGCAGCGGTTAGTAATTCTGTCGGTACCCCAGAAGCTTAAATTTAATGATGTTAGAGATCGCATCCTTGCTGAGGAAGTTCGTAGGATAGACTCTGGCGAAACATCAACAAGATCTGCTTTCAACGTGGAAAACAGAGGGAGAAACCTAGAAAGAAATAACCGGAGTAATGGCAGATCGAAGTCAAGGTATGGACGGAGCCAGTCCAAATTCAGACAGCCTGCGGAATGTTGGAATTGTGGAAAGACATGCCACATTAAGAAGAATTACCCGCGCACCATCGAAGAAGGAAGACAACAAGAGAGGCGGAGCCAATTGCAGTGACACGTGAAATTGCTGATGCATTGGTAGTGTCTGTTGATTCACCGAGGAAAAGTGAAGCTCGTGAAGCAGCTACAAATAACACCAAAGCGTCAATCTCATATGTTGATAGCCCAGTAGATTCATGGGTGCTTGACTCAGGAGCATCGTTCCACACAACGCCACACCACAACATTATGGAGAATTATGTTGCGGGAAATTACGGAAAGGTATATCTTGCTGATGGGTTACCTTTGGACATTGTTGGTATTGGAGATATCAACCTGAAGATGTCAGATGGACGCGTGTGGAAGATTACGAAGGTTAGACATGTCCCAAAGTTGATGTGAAATCTGATCTCAGTAGGTCAACTTGATGATACGGGGCACGATGTTAATTTTGGTGGTGGAACCTGGAGAGTCAAGAAAGGTTCCATGGTGGTGGCTAAAGGTCATAAAAGAGGCACTCTTTATATGACGACGAGTTAATTCAAGACACTGTTGTTGTTGTCGAGAATGCCAAACAAACCAAGTTGTGGCACTGTAGGTTGGGGCACATGAGTGAAAAAGGGATGAAACTCATGGTGAAAAATGGTGCTCTTCCGGATCTGAAGACGGTGGATCATCAGATGTGTGAAAGTTGCATCCGTGGGAAACAGAAACGGGTTAGTTTCTCTAAAGGAGGAAGAAAGCCAAAATCTGAGAAGCTAGAGCTGGTGCACACTGACGTGTGGGGACCCGCTCCTGTTGCATCGCTGGGAGGTTCGTACTACTATGTGACTTTTATTGATGACTCCACAAGGAAGGTGTGGGTTTACTTCATGAAGAACAAGTCTGAAGTGTTCTCGGTTTTCAAGAAATAGAAAGCCATGGTTGAGAATGAGACGAATCTCAAGTTGAAGTGTCAAAGGTCTGATAATGGTGGAGAGTATATCAGCGACGATTTCAAGAGATATTGCGCTGATAGTGGAATCAAGATGGAGAAGATTATTCCTGGAACGCCTCAACAGAATGGAATAGCGGAAAGGATGAACCGAACTTTGAATGAGCGTGCAAGGAGCATGAGACTGCATTGTGGATTGCCACAGACGTTTTGGGCAAATGCAATCAGTACATCCGCATTCTTAATAATCAGAGGACCGCATGTACCATTGGGATTTAAGATCCCTGAAGAAGTTTGGAGTGGAAAGAAAGTAAATCTTTCTTATCTTAAGGTGTTTGGATGCTTAGCTTATGTTCACGTTGATGATGCTGCAAGAAGTAAACTTGACTCCAAGTCTAAGAAATGTTACTTCATCGGTTATGGTAACGAGGAGTTTGGTTACCGGTTTTGGGATGATGAAAATCGAAAGATCATCCGCATCAAGAATGTTGTGTTCAACGAAGAAGTGTTGTACAAGGATAAGCTAAAAGAAGGCTCTAAGAGGAAAGAGCTGGGAGCTGTTGACTTAGGAGATATCCCGACACCGAAGTTACAACAGGATAACGCAACAGCAGAAGAAGAAATCTCTCAAGAGGAGAGTGGTGAGGCTGATAAGAATGATGATTCTGAAGTGGTCCCTTATACACCAGTAACGGAGTTACGACGGTCGAGTAGAATCATCAGAAAGCCTGTAAGATTTTCTCCATCGCTAAACTATATTCTGCTCACAGATAGAGGCGAGCCTGAATGTTATAAAGAGGCTATGCAAATGGATGAGTCGATCAAGTGGGAGCTTGCAATGAACGACGAGATGGACTCGTTGTTATCCAATCACACGTGGGAGTTAGCAGAGTTGCCTAAGAAAAAAAAAGGCATTGCATAACAAGTGGGTTTACCGAATCAAAGAAGAACCTGATGGATTAAGCGCTATAAAGCGAGGCTTGTTGTGAAGGGATTCCAACAAAAAGAAGACATTGACTACACAGAGATATTTTCTCATGTAGTCAAAATGGTGACCATTAGAACGGTTCTTGGGCTGGTAGCACAAGAAGATTTGCATCTTCATCAGATGGATGTAAAGACAACATTTCTTCATGGTGATTTGGATGAAGAAATTTACATGAAGCAACCTGAAGGCTTTGAAGTCAAAGGAAAAGAAAGCCTTGTTTGCAAGCTTAAGAGGAGTTTACACGGTTTGAAGCAAGCTCCAAGACAGTGGTATAAAAGATTTGATAGCTTTATTAAAGGCGTTGGTTTCTTGAGGTGTGAAGCTGACCACTGTTGTTACTTCAAGCGGTTTGAAGAATCCTACTTGATATTACTCCTATATGTGGATGACATGCTAATAGTGGGAGCCAGACTTGCATGAGATCAATAGCTTTGAAGACGAAACTCTCAGAAGAGTTTGCGATGAAAGACCTTGGAGAAGCAAAGCAGATTCTAGGGATGAGAATTAGTAGAACCAAGGACGGTCTTAAGCTATCCCAAGAGGAGTATGTGAAAAAAGTCCTCAAGAGGTTTAACATGGATGATGCGAAGGCAGTCAATACTCCCCTAGCAAGTCATTTTCGTTATCCAGAGATAAGTCTTCAAAGAAGGAAGAGGAGATGGCATGTATGGATAAAATTCCATATGATTCTGCTATAGGTAGCCTGATGTACGCAATGATATGCACAAGGCCAGACATTGCACATGCAGTGGGAGTCGTTAGCAGGTTTATGAGCAATCCAGGAAAGGAACATTGGGAGGCCGTGAAGTGGATTTTCAGATATTTGAAAGGGAATCCAAGTTTGTCGCTATGTTTCACGAAGTCTGAGATGGGATTGCATGGATATGTTGATGCTGACAATGGAGGTGACATTGATAGCACGAAGAGCACAACCGGGTATGTCTACACTTTTGGTGGTACTGCAATTTGTTGGGTTTCAAAGTTGCAGAAAATTGTATCTCTATCAAGCTGTGAAGCTGAGTATGTTACGGTAACGGAGGCAACAAAAGAGATGATGTGGTTACAGTCTTTTCTACAAAAGCTAGACCATGACCAAGGGAAAAGTGTTTTATACTGTGATAGTAAGAGTGCCATCGATTTGGCAAAGAATCCGGTTTACCATGCTCGAATGAATCACATACATCGTCGGTATCATTTCATCAGATCAGCGTTAGAAGATGAAATGTTGGTGCTTGAGAAGATCCCAGGAAGTAAGAATCCGGCAGACATGCTAACGAAAGTTGTGACGTGTGAGAAGCTGAGGTTGTGTGCAACCTCAGTCGGCTTGTTGGAGTAAGAAGCCAAGAAGACCTGCTACATCGATCAAGGTGTGAAGACAGATTAAAATCAGTCTTCAAGTGGGAGATTGTTAATCAAAGAACACGTTTTTGTTCTTGGCCGGTGATGACGGTGGCCGTAATTGAAGAGTCAAAAAGGACGGTGGAAAATTTGTCAACAACTGTGGCATTCACACATCAAGCTTTTCCTATAAATAGATGCATAAGGTGAAGAGCAAAATCATCCCAAAATTGCAGAGCAAAAGAGAGAGAACAAGAAGAGAGGAAGAAGAAGACCCGTAAGGGAAAGGGAGAGAGAAAAAAAAATCTTTTTCTTTTGTAAGAAATTAAGAGTAATTTCTTGAGTGTATTTAGGACCGGGTGTGAGTTGAGAGCTTTGTAAAATTTTCCCGGGTGATAATAAAAGATCTGTAGCATGTCCGGAGACGTAGGCACGATTGGCCGAACTCCGTTAACAATTCTGTGTGTGTCTTCCCGCTCCCGCAAATTCTGGTTTCCCGCAAAATTTGACCCGTATTTCCTAACACCTTGAGCTAAAAGCTCATAAAGAATGGGCTTTGGACGCCAAAATATATATATATAATTTAGGGGCATAAGTATTGAACACTTTCTTTAGTATAGGGGAAGGGTTCAATACTCATAAGGGGCAATAATTTTTATATATGCTTTAGGTAGCAAATGTTACTGGACCGGCACTGATTGTATAGTCACATTTTCGTAGGTTTTCGTGGCTATAGCCAAAGTTTATTCTAGTGTAGGTGAGAGTATACCACACACACCAAAAACTGTGAGCCAGTCATATAATTTGAGTGTATAAGAAAAGTTTTGTGTGCTAACTTGACTAATTCATACCGAATCACGAAAGAAAAATTGGTATGGGCAAACCAAGTGGAACTTATATACTCGTGGATTCGCATAATGCCTTATGTTTTGTTGCGACGAGTGAGAATGCGATGTTCTCGGGGTCGGAGTATGGACAAATCAATATTCCAAAGACATGTTGTCTTGATTCCGGTTAGTCATGCCCTTACCTGATCATCACATCACATGTTTCACTTTTTATTTTAATTTTCAGAGACGCTTTTCTTGAATAATCAATTTTTTTTTGGTTCAAATAGTCATTTATTTAGTGGAAACTACATATATTTTATTATTTATAATGAGATGGGAATAGTGATAATTCTCTAAAAAGAGGTGGGGAAAAAAGTAAAACGGGAGATGGGTTTTGTGGAGCAGGCACCATATGTGGACTACACGTAAAGATACCATGCACACACCAGAAAGATAAGACAATAACTTGTTTCCTTAAAACTTTTAAAATTAACATCTTTGTATAATATAAAAAATTCCAAACACAAAATAGCCCTAGTCTCTAAGCCTTCAAAAGAAAAGAAAAACATTTGAAAACTTGTACTAATTATCTTCGCATCAGATACATGCGTATAAAAAGGAATACTAACTTGGAATGAGTAACTTTTACTACGACAATATTGCGTTTTATGGTTATATCCCCTAAACATATTTTAGAATTAGTTTTTTGAACTTTGTAAAGTGTCATTATCATATTCAATTTTATTAGAAAAAGATGACATGTATTAGTAAAAATAACGACATGATTTGTGAAGCTAATTGTGATTAATATTTACATTAGTATTGATTTATATTTTTGTTAAGTTTTTTAGAATATATGGTAATAAATTATATATCATCACTAAAATATAATGTTAAGATAATAAAAATATAAAAATACTTTTTTAAAAAAAATCAAAAATATTATTTAATTCTACTTTTATAATTACACAATTTTCTTATCACTAAAAAATTCTTAGAATTCTATGTAAACTTTCAGTTATAAACTTCTAATCCTAATAACATCACTTTTTTGTATTTACAAAATTTTGAAATACTATCTAGTTTTAATTTTTAATAATTTTAAAATTATTTTTACAAAAATATATTTTAGTTTTATGCAACTTGGTTTAATATATTTAATCCAAAAGAAATAAATTTTAAATATATACATAAGCATTCTTATTTAAAATAAAAAGGTAGCTATTTATCTTAATTCTATGTTTAAATAAATTAAAATATTACTAAGCAAATAATAAATCTAAAAATATTAGAATATTTTTATTTATAAGTATAAAGTTTACTTTTTTACATGTATCTAAAAAACATTTTATTTATTAATAATTTTATTCGTAATAACGTTAGAATGTCATTTCACGAATAAAGATTTTAAAGGAAAAAGGAGAATATGTGGTCTATATCATAAATCACTTTAGTTTAGGTTCTTTTCTTGCATATTATTATTTCCATTCACCAGTTTTTTCAAAGTATACTCAAGTTTTCTAGAACAAAATAACATTATAACTTGTGATTTAACAAACACAATTTATCAGTTTTATATTTGTTTTTTTTGTGAAATACATAAACATTATTGATGGGATGAGAGATTGAACTCGATCGCCCGATCAACACCTGTGTCCATCTCAATTTATTTCATTATGAACGTTTTATCAAAAATATTAAAGAACGAACAAACGTTTTTTTTGAAACTTAGAACGAACAAACGTTATAGGATTAATTAAAATGTTCAAGGGTTTGTGAAATTTTGATAAAGATTCGATGAAATTTAGGAGCGCAAACAATCAAGGCCGGCTCAATGGTGTTAGGGACTTTTGGGCAAAAAAATAATTTTGAGCCCTATATTTATCATTTCTAAAAAAATATTTAAAATATTATTAATAATTAGTTATTTTAAACAATTTATCTAACTTTTTTTATTTGAGTCTTTTGACTAAAAATTTTATATAGGTTTTAGCACTATTTAAATTTAAACTTTATATTATAAATATTAGTAAATAAGAAAACATAAAAAATAAAGAATTGGAGTGGGCCCGAAACGACAGTGACACGCCGCCGGCACTGCAAGTAATCAAATCTCAGACAAATATAGTTCTAAATATCGGAAGACGGCCATTTAATATCCAACATATGATGACTTATTCAATTCATATCCGATTTTTATACGACCATGTAAAAATATATCCATATTTTCAAAAATTCAAATAACATATATATTATTTACTTTTTGGGGGAAATCATATTCTAATTGCCACATCATCTAATTTGCTGATGTAAATGTTACGTAAGCTAATTTTACTGACGAGGATGTCACATATATAATAATATTTTTTATATAAAATAAAAAAATAGTTGTTTTTTAAATATTTTTTAAGAAAATTTAAATGTATAAAAAATTGACAGCTATATTTTTTTATTATTTAGTAAAAATTAAAAAAATAAATAAAATTTTAATCTTATATAAGGGTATATTTGTCATAATGTTTAAATTCTATCAATTATACTTATGTTACTCTTAGTTATGTGCTTGTAGAGAAACTTTTTTAGATCGGTTATGTACTCATGCGAATAATATTGTGTTAAGAGATTAAGAACTTATGATATGTTAATCTAAATTATTTAAATATAAACAGCATAACCAAGATTAACTGAGAGTAACACACTGCAATATTAGCATTGAATTTAAATCGTTACAACACATATAACTTTTATAAAGACGGTATTAGGATATATTTGAGACATTATAACGAATATACTTTTAAATTTATTATTTAATTAAATTTTGTTAATTTTTTACTAAATACTAAAAAAATATAAACAGAAAAAAAATTATAATCGTTTACATTTTCTAAAAGCATTTTTTTTGTAAAACAAATATTTTTATTTTATTTTAAAATTATTATTATATGTGTGAAATCTTGATCAACAAAATTAGTTTACATAACATACACATCAACAAAATTAGATGATGCGATAATTAATGTAGCGACTAAGGTATGATTTCGCTCAAAAATTAAACAATAGATATGTTATTTAAAAATTTAAAAAATCCAAGTATATTTTTTGCAAGATTATATAAGTTAGATATGAATTAAACATACAAAGATATGTTGGGTGTGAAATGGTTGTTTTTTCCCTAAACACCAAACTAAAGATTTATCGGTATCAATGAATTATTTACCTGTACTACATATAGAAAGTCTAAGTCCATTGAATAAAATTAATTTGGAGATTTTTTAAATTAAATTTTGTTAATAAGTTTTTGCCCAAAAAAATTAGCGTTAAAATCAATAAACCAACAATAAATGATAAAGCTATAAATAGTAAATATTTTCTTTATTTCATTTACTACAGATACTTTACCCTAATGTCCCAAGGTTTTAGATATTATTCACTATTCACTTGTAATTTATTAAAGAAAAGAATGCGCGAAAAGAATGCGCTTGAATCCATTGTAGTGGCGTGCCTAGGTTAAATGAAGCCTAAGACAAACTTTTTAGAAAATAAAAAAAAATTGTATAAAGAAAGATTAGAACTAGTAGTCCTTCGTTACACACCAACTTCCCTCTACCACTACACTAAAACAATTTTTTCACATTTTGAAACTCCAAAAGTCTTATATTTATCTAGGAGCCTTAGATAAAAGACTTTTTTAATACATGGCAGACACTGCTCTGATCCATTGTGTGGTTTATCCCCGTGACATATAAAAATAGTTCTTGAATAGACACCTATATGTATATACAGTAAAAATTCTATAAGTTAATAATGTTGAGACTATGTGATTTTGTTAATTTATATAGTTATTAATTTATAAAAAATGGAAAATTTTTTCAAATAATCTCTTTAAGTTTTTGTCACAAAAAATCTTCAAAAATGACTAAAATTACATTTTTATTAATATTTTTTTTTAAAAAAAAGTTTTAAAACTTCATCTCTGACACTCTACCCCATAACTATAAACTTTAAATCTAGATTAATTAACTTTAGGGATATAAGTATATATTTACACTTTTTACTATAATTTATTTTGGTCATTTTTCTCCTTGAAAATTATTTTTGTGACAAAATATTTTTAGGTTCTAGATATTTCTCTACAAATATTTATTTATTTAGATTTTCTATTTTAGATATAAGAAAATATTTTATTTTAATGTATGTATATTAGTTTTTTTAATTTAACATTTATATTAGTTTATTCTATCATTTGGTGTATATAAAAATGTTTTATAGAATTTAAATGTGGCTTTAGATATTATTTTACTAATCTCATAAAATTATATTAAGTGTTAAGAAAATATAAAGATAATTTTATTGTGAATATAAATTAAAAATTAATGACAATCTCATATTTATATAAAATATGTACAGATGTCAATTAGTTATTTATAATTTTAATGGGTTCATATATACATAAAGTTTTCTAAAAAAATATTATCTTATTATTTATCGATTTATGCATATTTTGAACCGGTCCAATTTAAAACCACAGAAAATTATTAATATATAATGTTTATTAATTTACAGAATATTAATTTTTAAATTTTCTACTGTATAATAC
>CAJHQP010010646.1:0-17916 GCA_905132765.1 Moricandia arvensis
TCATCGAGTTGAGAAGATCAAGGTTGAACTTTTGAAGATCCAAGGCTGTTCTTGAAGATCCGGGTAGAAGACTGAAGTTGAAGCTTGTTTGTTGTAAAAAGCTTGAGTCTTTCATGTTCTACCTTCAAAGACTCAACCTTTCCTCTCGTTCTGGGTTCATCCGAGTTCTAAGGTATAGATCCACTCTTTCCAAGCTTTGAAGTCAAGCTGGTTGTCGGATGGATAGTGTTAGCATGAGGTTCCGGTTACTCTAAGGGGAGTAACTATCTGTTGTGGTCTCGTTTGGTGAAGACTGCTGTGGGAAGTAAGGGCTTATGGGGTCATATCACATCCGGTGAAGCCCCTAAGCTCATTACTCAAGGAAGGTGAAGGGACTGGCAAAGTGCCACAATGAGGTGGAGAAAGTGGCAGCAAGAAGACATGATGGTGATGACACTTCTTCAAGGATCTCTTGAGACTCCTATCATGGAAGCTTATAAGCTACTGTGAAACCGCAAAGGATCTATGGAGACCCTGAAGAAGGTGTATGGAAACATCTCAAACTTGAGTCAAGTGTTTGAAGTGAAGAGAGCAATCAACGGGTTGCTTCAAGAAGATATGGAGTTCACTAAGCATCTTGGAAGGTTCCGAGCTCTCTGGTCCCGAGTTAGAGATGCTGAGGCCAAGCACGGTTGATGCTGATGAGCTGAATGAAAGGCGAGAGCAAGATAAGGTCTTTGGGCTCCTGCTTACTCTAAACCCTGCCTACAGCAGCCTCATCAAGCATATCCTGAGAGCTGAGAAGCTTCCATCTCTAGAAGATGTGTGTGCTCAGATACAAAAGGAGCAAGGTTCTATTGGGTTGTTTGGAGGTAAGGGGGAGCTTACCTTGGCTAACCAAGCTGCGCAAACTGATCAGGTTGAAACACCAATAGCAAACAAAGCTGCTTTCAACAAGTATGAAGACAGGAGGTTCAATGGTAACTGTGATCATTGCAAGAAGCACGGCCACAAGAAGAGTCAGTGCTGGATCCTCCACCCACATCTCAAGCCGGCCCAAGTTCATGAAGGAGAGGGAAGCTAGGCTCACATCTCGGAGGGATCAACTGGTGCAAGCTCAAGCAAGACAACCGATGGAGAATAGAGGGAGGCTAGTGAAGGAAAGTCCCTTGTTGCCTACACGGGTGGTACCAGCATGAACAATGATCAAGACTACATTCGGAGGTCTGACATTGAAGCCCTCATCAAAATGCTCAAGGAGAATGGTAACACCTTTGGTAACCTTAATGGGTATTCTCTTGGTGCTTCAATGGTTGCTAGTAAGCTAGAGAATGTGATTGATCCTAGGACTGATAGAACTGGTAGGACATTAGAAATGAACCGCCAAAGTCTTGCTTGTTCTATTCCTAAAGGAACTTGTCATATTGCTAATAGCTTAGCTAAACCTTTGATAGTAGACTCAGGAGCCTCCCATCACATGATAAGTGACACCAATCTGATCAAAGACATTGAACCAGCTAATGGTCATATCATGATTGCTAATGGTGATAAGATTCCTATTAGAGGAGTGGGAAATCTAAAACTGTTTAGTAAGAACTCAAGAGCTTTCTATATGCCTGAATTCACTTCAAACCTGTTATCAGTTAAGAAATGCACGAATGATTTGAATTGTAAGGTGATATTCAGTCCTAACGAGGTTGAGTTTCAGGATATTGAGAGCCAAAGGATGATTGGAAAAGGAGTTACCAAGGGCGAGTTATATATGCTTGAAGAGCTTGATCCTATTTCTGATTTTAGTTGTTCCTTTACTACTGTTTTCTTCTGCTTTGAATAAGAATGCTTTGTGGCATGCTAGACTAGGACATCCCATGTTAGAGCTTTGAACTTGATGTTACCAGGTGTTATTTTCGAAAATAATGAGTGTGAAGCTTGCATTTTAGGCAAGCATTGTAAGAATGTTTTTCCAAGATCATCTACTGTTTATGAGAAGTGCTTTGATTGATTCATTCTGATGTTTGGACTGCTCCTTGCATATCTAGGGATAATCATAAGTACTTTGTGACATTCATTGATGAAAAATCTAAATACAACTGGTTAACTCTCATTCCATCTAAAGATAGGGTCCTTGATGCATTTAAAAACTTTCAATCCTATGTGACTAACCATTATCATGCTAAGTTTAAAATTTTTAGATCAGATAATGGAGGAGAGTACACAAGTCATGCCTTCAAGGATCACTTAGCTCGTCATGGGATCCTTCATCAGACCAGTCGTCCTTACACTCCACAGCAAAATGGAGTTGCTGAAAGGAAGAACCGCCATCTCATGGAGATTGCAAGGTCCTTAATGTTTCAAGCGAATGTGCCTAAGAGATTTTGGAGTGATGCTGTGACTACTGCTTGCTATCTCATCAACCGCACACCCACAAAGGTCCTGAATGATCAAGCCCCCTTTGAGGTTCTCAACAAGTACAAGCCATCAGTGGACTATCTACGGGTCTTTGGGTGCCTCTGCTATGTACTGATTCCTGGAGAGATGAGAAACAAGTTAGAAGTCAAGAGTACAAGGCGATGTTTATAGGCTACTCCACAACTCAGAAGGGATACAAGTGCTATGATCCAGTGGCAAGAAGAGTTCTGGTGTCTAGGGATGTCAAGTTCATAGAAGAAAGAGGGTATTATGAGGAGAAGAATCAAGAGGAGTTGAAGGACCTTACCTCGGATAAGGCCGCAACTCTTAGAGTTATCTTGGAAGGTCTTGGCATTGGAGTGACCAAGCACCCGAATGGAAGTGGTCCAACAGGGAAAAGTGAAGCAAATCAGCCTCCCCACCTTGATCATGAGGGGGGAAACACTGAAGATCAGGAAGGTGGAAGTTCTGACAGCAGTGGAGAGTTTGATTCAGGTCAAGAGGAGTTTGATGATCCTCAAGAGGAAGATAGAAGTTCAGCGTCTCATGATCAAAGTGGTGATGCTCAAGAAGGTCAGAGAAGTCCAAGCCCTGATCATCAAGAGGAGGAAGAACCTGAGGGAAGGGAAGTAGAACAGCAACAACAGTTGAGGAGAAGCTCTAGGATAAGAAGACCACCATCTGATTGGGTCAATACTAGGGTCTACTATAATGCCCAAGCTATTGCGCACCCATCTCAAGTGGTCTGCTCTTTTACTGAGTATCCAGAAGAGCACTGTTCCTTCATGGTCAGCCTAGATGAGAGCTACATACCAAGGTCCTATGAGGAAGCAGTTAAAGACAAAGAATGGAAGGAATCAGTTGGTGCTGAGGCAAGTGCAATGATCAAGAATGACACATGGTATGAAAGTGAGTTGCCAAAAGGGAAGAAGGCAGTGACCAGTAGATGGATCTTTACTATAAAATACTTGGCGAATGGAAAGATTGATAGGAAGAAAACCAGATTGGTTGCAAGGGGCTTCACTCAAACCTATGGAGAAGATTATGTGGATACTTTTGCACCAGTTGCAAAACTTCACACAATTAGGATCATCCTATCTCTTGCGGTTAATCTTGAGTGGAGACTATGGCAAATGGATGTGAAGTATTAGAATGAAGAAGAAAATGCTAGTGATGGAGTTCACACTGGCATGTCTCAGGAAAAGGGGTGTAAATTCCTAACCATGAAGAATTTGATCATGAAACCAATTTCCCTACATTCTATACTCATCAAGGTCTCGCGGCGAATTGGAATCAGTCCAAAAAGAGTTATGGTTTGGAAGTTACACCAGTTACAAGTTGCAGGTGTTCTGCTGCCCGCTCAAGCAAGAGTGATTTGATCTAGAGTGGCTTGGAAGGCAAGGAAGCTGAGAGGCTTTCTCAGCTCAACCTGAGCACGCCTAAGAGAGCTTCTAGAAGGAGATTTGATGTTCAAATGTGGATCTACAAGTTCAAATTCAAATTGGAGTTGTTGGGAGTGGTTATTACTATTCCTTTCATTTTTACCTTGTCTTCTTGTCTCCTTGTCCCCTTTCATGCAAGTTTAAACTCTATATATATGTTGTAACTTGATTCTGAATTAAGCAAGAAATAAGAGACAAGCTTATACAAAATTCTTGTATCTCCATCTCTTTACTAAGTGTTCTTCAAGTTCTTCACAATGTAGAGAGGTTGTGATACACGATTTAGGATCTGCCTAATGGCAGATCATTGCTTGCCCATTCTACTCTAAAATCACCTCTAAAATCTTAATTAATCTTCTCTTACTCTAGCTTACTGATTCTATCTCTTTTTAAGTCTTAAGTACACAAACTATAAGTGTTGTGTTACTTCACAAGGATAGATTCATACTAGAGATAGTTTAATTCTAGTTGTTGTATCAATCTCGCAGCCACTTTATCTTGTTAGATTCAGATGGTATGTAGAGTGTTTTGCTGAGAGGATTCAATCACAAGTTGATTGTCTCTTCCTTGTAGTTGTGAGTTCTTGTTGTTGGTAGAAGGGAATTCAGTCACAAGTTGACTGAATACTCTCTTGACATGAGACAAACACTCATGAATTCTAACATGGTATCAGAGCCTTGTTGCTCTTCTTGGGATGAACTCACTTCTTTTGTGTCTGTTTCTTCATCTGAAACTCTCTCTCTCTCTCTGACTCAAATTAGTTTTGAGGAGCTATGTGGCTAGGATTCAAAACTTGGACAGTAGAGAGTTTAGATGAGTTATGATTTCAAAATTTCAAAATCTAAGTGTTTACTCAAGATGCAAGTCTTTAAAAGTTTTTTTTAAATCAATGACTCTCCCCTTGATCTCCTCATTGTTTAAGCTTTTGGATGAAAGAATAAATTCTGTTCATACCAGCTTGAGGGAGGGAGAAAAGATTAAACTTGTGTCTTGAAAAACACTTGAAAAAAAATCGATTTCAAAGATATGTGCGTTCTTTGAAAGGATTTTGAATTCTGAAAAATGTTTTGCATTGTGATTTCAAACTCTTTTATTCCTCTCCTCTTGTTTCTCTTAATAAGCTTGGGCTATTAAGTCTGTACAAATATATGCTTGAGGGAGGGAGAGTGATTAAAAGATTGTTTTGAGTTTGAATACTCTTGAAAATATTTTGGAAATTGATTTTTCTTATGAAAAGGTTGTGGAAAGTATTTTTTAAAATTCTGGAAAAGTACTTTAAAATTATTTTTGATAAGTTCTTGATGAATTCTTGGTTTATTAGAACCATTGTAAAAGGATTTAATTCCTTAGGAAATTGCTTTAAATTACTTTGCAAGATTTCTTTGTGAAAAGGTTTTCTTCTCTTGGCATTTATGGCCTTTGAACTTGGTTGATGGACAAAGAATTGTGTTCCATTCAACCCTTGTTCTTTCCTCCAGAAATCACCTTTGTGTGATCTAATCTCTTAATGAGTTATTTTTGTTGTTAAGGTTGCAGGAATCCCTTGAAAGGAACATGTCCTTGCATCCATGTAATGAAAGACTGGTTGAGAAGTCATTGCCTCTCCAGAATTGGTGATCAACCATGAACGCCTTAGAGCTGTGGTTTGATGTTTTGCTCAGCCATAGAACCTTGAAGGTCATGGACTGAAGATACCTCCGCTTATACTCTCCATCTCACAATCATCCACTAAACTCTTGGTTACATCTAATACACTTTGGTTACTTAATACTCAATTTCTAGTTATTAATCTCTTTCATTTTACAATGATCATTCACTCTCCTTTGGCACTCTTGGAACTTCCACAAGCGTGAGTGTGCCCTCACTAGGAAGTTCCACCACTGATTTTGTCTTTGATGTTCTAAGTTCACAGATTCAAATGACTGATACGATCATAGTCTCATTGAGACATGAAGTTAAATGTATGGGCACAGAACATATCTGAAGTTAGAACCGATTGCCCCAGCTTGAAGAACCTGGTGTGAAGAGTCTGGTGGAAAGCGATGGATCAGCTTGACAGAAGGAGTCTATTGCCTGGAGGTGCAAGCGCATACTGAAGTTAGAACCAATGGAGACCTTTTGGGTGAAGTTGATGGATCAGCTCAGATGTGACTGGTTCTCTCCCAGTTTGATCATGGACCATGCCATAGATCATTCTACTAATACTCTGGTTACTCATTCTCTCACTCTCTTGTTACTCATTCACTTATTCACTGGTTATTTTTCTTAAATCATTGGGATCAGAATTGGTGAGTTATCAAGGTCTGATCCTAGTGTGTGTGGTCTAATTCTTGCTGGAGTTTGAGTGGTGTTTCAGGTACAAAAGTGTTGTCTTTGTTCATCACCAGTCCAAGACAAAGAATAAGGACATTGTCCATGCTGATCAGAGCCTACACATGATGTATATTCCTGTGTCATTCAGAGCCTACACATGATGTACATTCCTGACCATGGAGAGATGTTTTGTGTGTGAAACCGGTTGAAGAAGCGCAGCCTGTTTGGGTGTTGAGCTCCTGGTTCAAAAGACTTACAAGAGGCAGTGGAGAAAAGACTAAGGGAGGAACCGGTTGACTTAAGCGCAGCTGTAGGGGTGATGCGCTCCTGGTTTCAATACTCAATGTGCTCACTTCCAAGCTTGATCCTTCACTTATTCTCTCCGGATCATGCTTGAGGAGGGGTAATGGTGAGCTATCCTGAAGGTCCAAGTCGTCCATTTCCTCACCTCAGATAATTTGGAGGATTCAAGTGTCCAAGAGACACTCCTCACCATTCATACCAACCATATGCAAGGGGAGTAACCATTTCAATCTATAAATATGAATTGATTGGTTTATGCCTTGAGAATTGATGCAAGTGTTTATGCATTATGTAGAAGGTACTTGGAGTTCTCTATAGCAGAAGCTGGTAGACCATAACTCTCCTTGAAGATGGCAAGAAGTCACAAGAAAGAGACCATAACTCTCCTTGAAGATGGCAAGAAGTCACAAGAAAGAGGGAGACAACGAACCAGCTTGTAGAAGAGATGATCCAAGAAATGATGTGCGCAAGTTATGGAGTTCATACTTGCTGCTTAAGAAAGGCCTTGATCCAGAGTCTATGTGTCCAACCACACTGGTTCTAAGACACATAGAACTCATTGGCCAATCCCTAGGCTTTGTAGAAGTCCACTCTTTTTCCCTTAGAAAGTTTTGTCCCATGAGGTTTTCTTGCTAAGGTTTTTAATGAGGGAGCTTCTTCAAGGTTACAAGCTTGCCCAAGGATCTCCTATGGTCAAGCTTGAGGGGGAGTATTAGAATGAAGAAGAAAATGCTAGTGATGGAGTTCACACTGGCATGTCTCAGGAAAAGGGGTGTAAATTCCTAACCATGAAGAATTTGATCATGAAACCAATTTCCCTACATTCTATACTCATCAAGGTCTCGCGGCGAATTGGAATCAGTCCAAAAAGAGTTATGGTTTGGAAGTTACACCAGTTACAAGTTGCAGGTGTTCTGCTGCCCGCTCAAGCAAGAGTGATTTGATCTAGAGTGGCTTGGAAGGCAAGGAAGCTGAGAGGCTTTCTCAGCTCAACCTGAGCACGCCTAAGAGAGCTTCTAGAAGGAGATTTGATGTTCAAATGTGGATCTACAAGTTCAAATTCAAATTGGAGTTGTTGGGAGTGGTTATTACTATTCCTTTCATTTTTACCTTGTCTTCTTGTCTCCTTGTCCCCTTTCATGCAAGTTTAAACTCTATATATATGTTGTAACTTGATTCTGAATTAAGCAAGAAATAAGAGACAAGCTTATACAAAATTCTTGTATCTCCATCTCTTTACTAAGTGTTCTTCAAGTTCTTCACAATGTAGAGAGGTTGTGATACACGATTTAGGATCTGCCTAATGGCAGATCATTGCTTGCCCATTCTACTCTAAAATCACCTCTAAAATCTTAATTAATCTTCTCTTACTCTAGCTTACTGATTCTATCTCTTTTTAAGTCTTAAGTACACAAACTATAAGTGTTGTGTTACTTCACAAGGATAGATTCATACTAGAGATAGTTTAATTCTAGTTGTTGTATCAATCTCGCAGCCACTTTATCTTGTTAGATTCAGATGGTATGTAGAGTGTTTTGCTGAGAGGATTCAATCACAAGTTGATTGTCTCTTCCTTGTAGTTGTGAGTTCTTGTTGTTGGTAGAAGGGAATTCAGTCACAAGTTGACTGAATACTCTCTTGACATGAGACAAACACTCATGAATTCTAACATGAAGAACGCTTTTCTCCAAGGAGAACTTGAAGATGAGGTCTACATGCATCCTCCACCAGGCCTAGAGCACTTAGTGAAGAAAGGAAATGTGTTCCGGCTTAAGAAGGCAATCTATGGTCTTAAACAATCCCCTAGAGCATGGTACAACAAGCTGAGCACCACTCTCAATGGCAAAGGGTTCAAGAAATCCGAACTGGACCATACCTTGTTCACTCTTCCGACCACATCAGGTATAGTTGTCCTTCTTGTGTATGTTGATGATATCATCATCACAGGAAGTGACAAAGCAGGTATCCAATCAACTAAGGACTTCCTTAAATCTGTGTTTGAAATTAAAGATTTGGGAGAGATGAAATACTTTCTTGGCATTGAGATATGTAGATCCAAGGAAGGTTTGTTTCTGTCTCAAAGAAAGTATACACTTGATCTCTTGAAAGATGCAGGGAAACATGAAGGGAAGACAGCAAAGATGCCACTAGAGGATGGGTACAAGGTTCCTCGTGAGGGGGAGATTGAAGACAACCGACCATTCCATGATCCTAAGCTTTATAGAAAGCTTGTTGGTAAGTTGATCTATCTCACCATTACTCGACCTGATATATGCTTTGCTGTGAATCAGGTGAGTCAATACATGCAAGTCCCAAAGGAACACCATTGGCATATGGTTGAGAGGATCCTGATGTATCTAAATGGGTCACCAAACCTTGGAGTATGGATGGGATGCAATAAGAGCACTGAAGTGGTGGGCTATTGTGACGCGGATTGGGCAGGAGATAGGCTGGATAGGAAGTCGACCACTGGATATTGTACCTTCATAGGTGGGAACCTAGTTACCTGGAAGAGCAAGAAGCAGAAGGTGGTCTCCTGTTCCAGTGCTGAAGCTGAGTATAGGGCAATGTTGAAACTTACAAACGAGCTGGTGTGGATCAAAGGCATCTTGAAGCATGTGGAGGTTGATCAGCCTACACCAATGACTATGCATTGTGATAATCAAGCAGCGATTCATATAGCTTCCAACTCAGTCTTCCATGAAAGAACCAAGCACATTGAGGTCGATTGCCACAAGGTGAGACAGATGATTGGGTTGGGTGTAACCTTGCCGTGCTACACAAGGAGTGAGGATCAGTTGGCGGATGTGTTTACAAAGGCTGCTAGACAGAAGACAATGGAGTCCATCCATGTAAGGTTGGGGCTCATTAACCTAACCTAACTTAGCTAATCCCCTGCTATGAGGTCTCTACTCTTTTTCCCTCATCAAAGGGTTTTATCCCAAAAAGGGTTTTCTCTTTGGTGAGGTTTTTAATGAGGGAGATCTCATAGCCTTCCAAGCTTGACTTGTTCCATATGGTCAAGCTTGAGGGGGAGTGTTAAGTTGAGGTATCTATCTTGGGGATGATTAGAAAGAAGAGAGAAGAAGGGTTTGGGTCGACCTTGTCCGTACAAGGCCGTACAGGCCGTACAAGGCCGTACAAGGCCGTACAGGCCGTACAGGCCGTACAAGGTCGACCAAAAGCATTCGACCAGTTTTCACCATCCGGGTAAAACCAAAGTTACCCGACTGCTTTACTAAGGAGGTAAGCTTATCCATCCGTTGGAAAGGAAGAGGAGAGCCGCGTGGACAGGCTGGCATGGACTGGAAGGATCAGCATCTTGTCAAAGATGCTGATGCCATTTACTTGGCCAGGAAGCCTTGGTTTGAATTAGGCGCGCCTCCTCCTCAACCACAGCCACATCTTTTACCTTCTGCTTTACGAAAACCCTTGTAACTCTCTCTATATAAGCATACCCCGAGTGGATGAATAAATCATACAATTCTCTCTATTATTTTCGAGTCTCCAAACATATTCTTCATAGTCTCTCATAATCTCTCTTCTCGTTGAGTCTAAACCAAATCTTTCCTCTCTAAGTCTGTTCTTAATCTCTTTCTGGTTACTTTTCTTCTTAGATATCAAAAATCTCAGGCAATCCACACACATGCGCCAGCTTCCATCCTTCTTGGGTACCAGTAGAACAGGTACAGCACAAGGACTCATGCTCTCTCTGATGTGGCCCTTCTCCAAGAGATCATTGACTTGTTTCTGAAGCTCCTTGGTCTCAACAGGGTTGGTCCTGTATGCTGGACGGTTTGGGAGTGAAGCTCCTGGTACAAAGTCAATTTGGTGCTCAATGCCTCTGATTGGTGGCAAACTAATTGGATTATCTTCTGGAAAGACATCCCTACACTCCTGCAAAAGATACTCAATCTCTTTTGGAATAATTGGTTCATGATTAGCCCCTGTGGTTAGTAATTCCTTGAACAAAACAAGGATCATGGGCTTTTGAGTGTTCAATGCCTCCTTGATCTCTTTAGAAGAAGCAAAAAGGTTATGAGTACTTACCTTGGCCGTGTCCTCCTTGAGTGAAGCTGAAACTGTGGCCTTAGCTTCTTCTCTTCTCAGCTTAAGTTGCACCTGATCTTGATGCACTTCTTGTGGAGTCAATGGCACCAGAGTGATGTTCCTTTCCTTGTGAACAAAGGAATGCCTATTTGTGTAGCCATCATGCACTGCCCTCTTGTCATATTGCCATGGGCGAACCAGCAAGATGTGACTAGCCTCCATAGGTAGGACATCACAAGTGATCTCATCCTGGTATCTCCCAATGGTCAGGGGCACCATCACTTGTTTGGTCACTCGCATTTCACCTTCTTCACTTAGCCACTGGAGTGTGTATGGCTTGGGGTGATTGCGGACAGTAAGGCTCAGCTTGTTCACTAGTGTCTCACTTGCCACGTTTGTGCAGCTTCCTCCATCAATGATCAGGCTACACACCTTGTCTAGGACTAAACACCTGGTGTGAAACAAGTTCTCTCTCTGTTCATGTTCTTTCGCCTTTGGTTGAACATTGAGAGTCCTCCTGGCGACTAGAAGTTCTCCCTTGACAGGGTAATCCACGTCCTCATCAGATAGCTCCTCTTCATCCTCCGAGACTACATCTCCATTGTCAAGCAGGACCATAACCTTCTTGTTGGTGCACTCATTAGCATAGTGTCCAAAGCCATGACACTTGAAGCACTTGACATTCCGGGACCTAGCAGGTGTTGCTGGTCCTTTGCCCTTGTCATCACGAGTGGAACCTACTGCTGAGGTTCCTTCTTTAGGCTTAGAGAAGGATTTGTCATCCTTTGAGTAGGCTGGTTTTGAAGCAGATCCGAATTGAGATTTGGCAGTGCTTCTTCTTTTGTTTTGTTGCTCAATCAGAATGGCTTTGTGCAACAACTCATTCATGTCCTCATAGTCTTGTAGCTCCAGCCTATCTTGGATTTCCCGGTTGAGTCCTCCTTGGAATCTAGCCATGGTTGCTTCAGCATCCTCAACCACTTCAGCCTTCATGATGAGTGTCTCCAACTCCTGGTGATAGTCCTCTACACTCTTTGTGCCTTGAGAAAGTCTTCTCAATCTCTGGTGAAGGTCTCGTCCATAGTGAGCAGGGACAAACCTCTTCTTCATCAAGGTTTTCATCTCAAACCAGGAGGTGATTTGGGGCTCTCCATTGCGCCTCCTTGTTGTTGCAATCTGCTCCCACCAGTTTATAGCATAACCACAGAATTCAGTGGCTGCTAGCTTGACCTTCCTCTCCTCAGTGTAGTGTTGGCATCCGAAGACCAACTCTATCTTCTTCTCCCATTCCAAGTAGGCGTCAGGATCATTCTTGCCATGGAATGGTGGTATCCTCAGCTTGAGGCTACCAAGGTTGTCATCAGCCTGCACCCTTCTGTTGTGGTGCCTAGGTTGTTGTCCATCCAGTGAGTCTCCTTCACTCTCTTCTGCGGACTCAAGTTGCTCCTCAACCTCTTCCATTGCACGAGCTCCTCTCCTAGGTCTCATCCTAGCTCGTCCAGCACCTACACCTGCAACATGATCATTACCAGGTAAGTCAACGTTAGCTCTGTTAACTCTCTCCATTCTCCTGGTTATCTCAGCGATCATGGCTTCAAACTGCAGTTGATCAAGCCGGATTTGTTGAAAAACAGGTTCTCCCACATCCTCTCCTTCTCTTCTTTCAGCCATAGTAACCTGAAAAGCAAGTTAGAAAAGCCAGATAACAAACAAAGCTCTCTCTCACTCGGTTTTTAGTTGCCAAGTCTCTGCCTTTCTCACGAGTTCAGTTAAGATTCAAAGCTCTTTCACCTAAGCTCTAGAACTTTATCTCAAGTGATTTAGATAGACAGATTGAAAGAGTTTGGTCACCAATCCGCTTTACCACCCCAGCTGGATTTCTCCTCAGCTCTTTGTTCTTTTTTTTTTTTTGATTTGGCCGATCTCTTTCTATTTTTAGATCTTAGACCACTTTTTCTTTTGATTTTTTTTCTTTAGGGGTTGGCCGGATCAGATTACAACAGATAGAAAGAGAAGAAGTATTTGATGGAATGATAGATCTGAGTAGACAACACGAACCCTAACCTTCAAGTGGCTCTGATACCACTTGTCGCGGCCTGGGTAGGCTTGTTCTCCACGGATCACTTGAAGGGGATGGATAGAGGGTTGATCAAGAGGCTACTAGCACTCGGATCTGATGATGGACTGCTCTCCTTGGCGATGGGGATGCCTCAGAGATGTGTTGCTACTCAATGACACAAGATTACCTTGTATTGTCGTTGATGGATCACAAGGAATTCCTTCCTTTAGATGAAGATCAATGTTCCTTTAGCTGAACAGAGAAAGCAGAAGAACTAGGAAAGCAATAGCTAAAAGATTTCGAGTTTATTGAATGAGTTTCAAGCTGCCTGCGGCGCTTGCTTAAATAGAAAGCTACATCTAACCCTAAACCTAAACCGAGATGGTTTTAGTTTTGTCTAACCCTAAACCTAAACCGAATTGAAATTGGTTTTGTCTAACCCTAACCCTAAACCCAATTGAAATTGGTTTACTACTCTGAATCGAAAATCCTAATCCTAATTGTCTTTGGTTTGCTGGTTCAATTTAAGTACAAATCGAAATCACATTAAACCAACATGCTGGTTCTTCACTCTTGATCGATTCCTCCTCTTGTCTCACGTGCTCAAGCAGAGCTAGCAAATCTTGCCTCTGAGCTTTTGTCTTTGATCTTGTAATTGGTCCAACTGAGAAGATCAAGTCATCTTGAGCTGCATTCTGATCCATCTCTTCCTCTCCACTCATCCAGTCGGCTACATAGGGATCTACTTGTTCTAGTTCCTCCACCAGCTCCTGGATCTCTCCCTGGTAAGCCTCCTCTTCTGGTTCCTTGGTGTCTTGGCAATTGGATTGATTAGAGGTTGCATTTGACCCAATGGTGGTCACACCAGAAGCTCAGTCTCAAACCATGTATCATTTTTGATCATGGCATTGATTTCATCTTCAACTGATGCTCTCCACTCATCATCTGCCATTGCCTCTTCATAGGTTCTTGGAAGGTATTCTTGATCTACATTGCTTATGAAGGCTTGATGTTCTTCTGGATATTGAGCCATGGAACAAACTGCCTGAGTGGGGTGAGCAACTACATTGGCATTGAAGTATACCCTTTTATTTTTCCAGGTGTCTGGATCATGCCTAATCCTGGTGCTTCTTCTCAATGGTTGTACTTGCACTTGCTCTTCAGTGTCCTCATCTTCATGAACTTGGGATTGATCAGTATCAGGTTGATCATGACTTTCAGAACCTTCATGCTGCAGTGTTTCATCTTCTGGTTCTGGTTGTGGTTTGTTGCCCCCCTCATGATCAACCTGGATACCCTCTTCAACTGTATCTGCGGCTTGATGAGGCTCTTCTCTTGGATCCTCCCTAGCCTTGGGCTGGTTGACACCAAGGCTCTCCAGGATGATTCTCAAGTTACTTGCCCTTTCTGATGGGTCGTGTGAGAGGTCTTTCAGATTATCCCAGCTCTTCTCACCATAATACCCCTTGGACTCCACAAATTTAACATCCCTTGAGACCATTACCCTCCTAGTTTCTGGAACATAGCACTTGTAACCTTTTTGATTTGCAGAATACCCAATGAATATTGCTTTGACACTTTTGGCTTCAAGTTTATTTCTTTGTTCTACTGGAATCAAAACAAAGCAGAGACACCCAAACACACGCAAATGATCAAGAGAGGGTTTGGTTTTATTCAATACCTCATAAGGAGAGACATCATGGAGGATCCTTGTAGGTGTTCTATTGATCAGGTAGCATGCTAATACCACATCATCACCCCAAAAACGTTTTGGGACATTAGTGTGGAACATCATACTCCTAGCAACCTCCATGAGATGTCGATTTTTCCTCTCTGCCACTCCATTTTGTTGAGGTGTGTAGGGGAAACTGGTTTGATGGATGATTCCATGTCTGGCTAAATGGTTTTTGAAAGCATGGCTTGTGTATTCTCCACCATTATCTGACCTAAGGATTTTAATCTTGACATTGAAATGATTAGTGATATAGCTCTGAAAGTTTATAAAAGCTTCTAATACCCTATCTTTAGATTGAATTAAGGTCAGCCAAGTATACTTTGATTTCTCATCTATAAAGGTGACAAAGTATTTGTGGTTTTCCCTAGATACACAAGGTGCAGTCCAGACATCTGAGTGAACTAGATCAAAGCAATGTTCATAAATGGTATTTGATTTAGAGAAAACGGTTCTGCAATGTTTACCAAGGATACAAGCTTCACAGCTATCATTCTTAAAAGACAAGTTAGGTAACATCAATCCTAAGGCACGAGAGTGAGGATGGCCTAATCTAGCATGCCATAAAACACTGGAATCTAAAACAGAAGCAGAATTAAAAGCATGAGGTAAATCTGATCTAAGCTTGGTGTCTTCAAGCAAATAGAGGTCTCCTTTGCTCACACCCTTTCCAATCATCTTACTTGTCTCAATATCCTGAAAATGAACCTCATTAGGACTAAAAATCACATGGCAATTAAGATCATAGGTTGCCTTTTTAACTGAGAGTAAGTTAGATGTAAAGGTGGGCATGTATAAAGCTTTAGACTCTCTATCAACTAGTTTCAAATTCCCTATACCCTCAATGGGTACCTTATCACCATTTGCTATCATCACACTTCCTAGAGCTGGTTTAACATTACTAATAAGTGTAGCATCTCTTATCATATGGTGAGAGGCTCCTGAATCTATGTTTAAGGGCCTAGCAGTTTGAGAGTTGTACTGAATGGAATTTAAAGCATTATGAACATTACTACTAATGTTACCAGAGTTTGCATTGAGAGCTTTTATGAGAGCCTCAATGTCTGACTTGCGGATTAGAGAGTCCTCCTGGTGGAGTTGAGTAGATGTTCCAGCAATGTGGGCAGTAGAGTTCATGGCTCTCCCTCCATTGTGTTGATGTACTGGTTGAGCTGCAGGCTGGGCATTCTGATGGACAGCTTCATGTGCTCTAGCCTGGTTGAACCGTGATGGAGGTCGGAGGTGAGGATGAAGGATCCAGCACTGGTTCTTCATATGACCATTCCTTTTGCAATGCTCAGAAGTGACTCGCCGGTTCTCTGGTTTGAAGTAGGCCTTATTGACTGAAGCTTCAGCTTTGTGAGCCAAGTTCAGTTAAAGCTGAAGCGGACGCAATGATCAAAAATGATACTTGGTTTGAGAGTAAGCTACCAAAAGGGAAGAAGGCTGTGACCAGCAGATGGATCTTTACTATCAAATATCTTCCAAATGGGAAAGTTGAAAGGAAAAAGACAAGACTGGTGGCAAGAGGTTTCACTCAAACTTATGGAGAAGACTACATTGATACCTTTGCTCCGGTTGCCAAGCTGCATACTATCCGGATAGTTCTCTCCCTTGCTGTGAACTTAGAATGGGGTCTTCGGCAAATGGATGTGAAGAATGCCTTCCTTCAAGGAGAGCTTGAAGATGAGGTGTACATGCTTCCCCCTCCTGGTCTTGAACACTTGGTTAAAGATGGAAACGTTCTGAGATTGAAGAAGGCCATTTATGGTCTAAAGCAATCTCCTAGAGCATGGTACACCAAGCTGAGCACAACTCTCAATGGGAAAGGCTTCAAGAAGACTGAACTCGACCACACTCTCTTCACCTTGACCACTTCCTCAGGTATAGTAGTCCTTCTTGTGTATGTTGATGATATCATCATCACAGGAAGTGACAAGGTTGGGATTCAATCAACCAAGGACTTTCTAAAGTCGGTTTTTGAGATTAAAGACTTGGGAGAAATGAAATACTTCCTTGGGATTGAGATATGTAGATCCAAGGAAGGTTTATTCCTTTCTCAAAGAAAATATACACTTGATCTTTTGAAAGATGCAGGTAGACTTGGAGGGAAGAGTGTCAAGACTCCATTAGAAGATGAGTATAAGATTCCACGTGAGGGGGAGATTGAAGACAGTCAACCGTTTGAAGATGCCAAGCTTTACAGAAAGCTTGTTGGTAAGTTAATTTACTTGACCATTACACGTCCTGATATAGGTTTTTCTGTGAACCAGGTGAGTCAACACATGCAAGGACCAAAGGAACATCATTGGAGCATGGTTAACCGGATTCTGATGTACCTGAATGGCTCACCTGATCAAGGCGTGTGGATGGGATGCAACAAAAGCACTGAGGTGGTAGGATACTGTGATGCGGATTGGGCAGGAGATCGAGCAGGTAGGAAGTCTACAACAGGCTATTGCACGTTCATTGGTGGGAACTTGGTCACTTGGAAGAGCAAGAAGCAGAAAGTAGTATCCTGCTCGAGTGCTGAGGCTGAGTATAGGGCCATGTTGAAGCTGACTAGTGAGTTAGTCTGGATCAAGGGAATACTCAAGCACTTGGAGATTGATCAAGCCACACCAATGACCATGCATTGTGACAATCAAGCTGCAATCCACATTGCATCCAACTCGGTGTTTCATGAGAGAACCAAGCACATTGAAGTTGACTGCCACAAAGTAAGACAGATGATAGTCCAAGGAGTGATCTTACCTTGCTATACCCGGAGTGAAGACCAGTTGGCTGATGTGTTTACTAAGGCTCCGAGACAGAAGACACTTGAGTCCATCCATCAGAGGTTTGGACTCATTGATCTCACTAGGTAAAACTAATCCCCTGTCATGAGGTCTTTACTCTTTTCCTTGCTGAGGTTTATCCCTAAGGAGGGTTTTCTTTGGCAAGGTTTTTAATGAGGAAGATCTCATGACATTCCAAGCTTGACTTGTTCCACATGGTCAAGCTTGAGGGGGAGTGTTAAACCGAATAAGAGATGGAGTTATGATCTATTAGGAAGGCTAGAAAAGACTTATGAAATGGAGAGGAAGAAGTTTGGAGGTGTCCGTACAAGGCCGTACAGATGGTCAGTACAAGGCCGTACAAGTGGTCCGTACAAGTGGGTAAAAGAAAGTTTACCATGGACGAGAAAACTTACCCGGGTAAGAGTAACTCGACCCAGAGTTACTCTTACTAGTTACCAAGCGAACCAAGCTTGACTGAGGCGCGTTGGACAGGCTGGCTCGTGCTGGAAGAGCATCTGGTCAAGATGCCAAAGGAATCTCGCGTGTGAAGCACTCCAGCCACAAGTTTGAATTAGGCGCGCCTAAGACCGGTTGACTCCACATGCTTGGCGAGAAACCTTATCTTCTACCCGTTGTAAACCCTTGTTTCCTTCCCTATATATTTGTAACTCCTCTCATTAATCAAAGCAAGCAATTTTCGAGTCTCTCTCATTTCTCTCTAGTGTTCTTGGTGTTCATCATCTCGAAATGGTTTCTTAACCAAGTTTCAAGCTTTTAGTCTCCAAATCTCTTCTAGTCTCTCTCAAACTCTATTCTATCCGTTTATTCTCTGTTTCTTCTCAATCTTTC
>CAJHQP010010647.1:0-17912 GCA_905132765.1 Moricandia arvensis
GCTTTAGATCTGATTCGAAAACTTCGATGGTGAGGGCTTGTCAGTGGTATTCTTATTTACTTGTTTTGCCAGTTGGCTCTCTTACTTTGATGATGGTGAGTTGAGTTTTTTATGTTAGGTTCTATTAAAACTTTTGCCTTCTTTCGTAAAGATTTATCAGTTCACATTCGATTTTTATCAACAAAGATTTATTATAGAGTGTAGAATCTATCTATTAGAAGGGACTTAGACCATGATTATAGGGGTTCTTAAGTGGGTTTCTTAAGGCGTGGAGTCCATAAACAATGTAACGATCGATTACAAAAACTATAAATTAAGAATTGGTTTTTAAGAGTTTCTTACACTGTTCGCAGATCCCATTGACACGTGGCGGCTCGCGATTGGTTTGCTTTTAATTTTTTTTTTAAAAAATAAAAAAAATAAGAAACCTTAAGGGTTTCTTACCGTTAATTATGCCCTTAGAGCATCCCTATTAGTGAACCTTGGGTGGGGTTCACCACATATTTTTTTTTAATTTTTTTTGTTTACTTTTTCTAAAAAAAAAAATTAATAATTAGACCAATGGCGGGCCGCCACATGTCGTGGGGCCCGCCAAACAGCGGATGAACCGCCCCTTACAGATGATCCTCTTAGAGACAGGTTCATAAAAATATTATTATTATAATTTTTTTTTTGGGAAGTGTGTGAGCATCTCCATTGAAGAACAGGATTATCCAGATTTTTAAGTGGGTTTTTAAAGAAAATTATTGATTTAATTAAATCAAAATTAATGAAAAAGTGTGTTACCGATCCTTAATATGGATTTTTGAGAACCGATTTAGAGAGAGTTTTTAAACCACGTGTCAGCCAATAGAATTTACAAATTTTTTTTTTTTGTTTTTTATTTATTTTCTTTCTTTTCTTCTGTTTTTCTCTGAGTTCTCCGTCTTCTTTCTTCTCTCGTCTTCTCCGATGGACGACGAAGGGGATTTGTTGATCAGAAGGTTGAAGAGAACCCTCTGTTACGCGTGACCTTATCTTCCGCCATTGAAATGGCTCTTAAAGCTTCACCAGATTATTCCCTCCTCTCCCCCAACTGTTTCTACTTCTAGTCGATGCTCCTCAATTTCATTTCCATGCATTGCTTTATCTTCTTCATTTATCGATTTTCGGATCAGAATTGCAAACCCTAGTCTCCTTTTTTTTTTCATCCCTTCCCTTTTGCAATTACCTTTTGTGAGATTCAATTACAAAAACTCGGTTTTGTTGAATGGACCTTGTTCGATTACGAGAAAGGGTCCCTTGTCACGTGACTTGAAATCATTTCTCAATTCCGACTCAGACCAAATCCCAAACAGCTTGAAACAGATCGCAAAGATCGTAAAGTCGAACGAGTTCACGGATTCACTCTCAATGGTCTCTCAGGCTGTCACCATTGGTGTATCTCGTGGTTACAAGTTAAAGTTGGTAGCTTTGCTAAGAATCTTGTTCTTGCATTTTACTCTAATGAGAATGGTGTGAAATGTGATTCTGATTCTGAGACACCTCGATGGCTTAATTTGCTTTGTGGTGATAAGTGTAGAGAGCTTTTAGCTGATTGCATTCAGAGATTCACCAGCACTGCTGTCTCTGTGTATCTTGACAAGACCATGGATATCAAGTATCAACACTTACGATCAGATCTTTGAGGGCTTGACAAATCCCAAACATCAAAATAATGTGACGTTCTTGTTTCTGGCTGTAATGGTGCTCTCCAGACTCTAGTTAAGACGTCTTATGAAGTCTTTTCATCTTCTGCCAGGTCTAATAATATGGTAGAAGAAGAGGAATTCGAGAGGGGATCAGTAGATGGGTTCAAGAGTAACGGTTGGATTGATGCTATCTCAACTACATTGGCGGTTCCAAGTAATAGAAGGTTTATGTTTGATTTAACGGGAAGAGTCACACTAGAAACGGCAAGATCAATCATGGGTTTCATAATGTTGAAGACACTACAAGTGTTCAGAAGAAGCTTCGAAGTGGCTACTGGTATCTTGATCTTCAGCAGCTTTTGTTATTTTACATTTGTTCATGTTGGCCTTTGGATATGTATGAACCTTACTGGTTTTATTCAATATTACACGTGCCTTAAGAAAAGGACAAAAGATTTGCTTAACAGAGTACAAGCTGTGAAATGCTTCTTCTATCTCTGATGGATTCAACACATTGGTGAAAACATCCAACGTCAAGTTTACTACAACCAACAGCATAGGGTATAATTAAAAACCTTTAATTAAAAAACTCCCAATGGAACACAAAATCTATGAGTTTCTTAACCTAATTTCTTAACTAATTTTTATTATTAGACAAGTCATTAAAAAACCCAGATGGGGTTATAGGGTTAATGGTGCTCTTAGAGTCCAATATATACAACGAGTACTAAGAGAGATGCTAGGTTAATGATATTGACATATGAACCCTTTCCTTATATACATCTATTTCTCAATACGCCCCCTAAAGATGGAGGTAATCTTGTGACTCTAATCTTGGACGTTGCAATAAGAAACTGTTGTCTTGAGAGAGGCTTTGTGAGAGCATCCGCCAACTGATCTTTTGTGGATACATGTGAGACTCGAACCACTCCGTGCTGTATCATGTTACGTATGAAGTGATAGTCAATTGTAATATGCTTAATTCTTGAGTGGAACATAGGATTTGCACATAAATACGTTGCCCCAACATTATCACAATAGATGATTGGAGTTACAAGAACCCGTATTCCAAGTTCTTGAAGTAGGGAACATATCCACCGGACTTCTGATGTTGTATTCGCGACTGCCCTGTATTCAGCTTCCGTCGAGGACCAGGCAACACCATTCTGCTTCTTCGATGACCAGGAGACGGGTGTTGATCCGAGGTAGATGACGTATGCATTTGTAGAAACATAATCGTCGTTGTCCCCTACCCAATCAGCGTCTGTGAAGGCATGAAGAGTAAGAGGTGATCCAGCTTTCATAAATATCCCATGACTGATTGTCCCTGCCAAATACCATAGAACTCTTTTAGCTGCCTGGAAATGTAGTTCAGTCGGTCTATTCATGAACTGTGATAGACGATTGACGGCGAAGGAGATGTCAGGACGGGTAAAAGCGAGGTACTGAAGACTACCAACAATAGAACGGTACTGAGAAGCATCCGCAAGTGGTGGACCATCATGGAGCTTTAGTTTGGGTGTTGATTGAATGGTTCCCCTATCTTTGATAGGGAATTTTGATTATATAACATAAAATTATTTTAAGTATTGTTCTCTTTCTTTTAAATATTATTCTCTTTTTTTCATTATCTCTCTCTACCTTTTTTTTTTACAAATCTAATATTTTTTTCCAATATATTCATTAAGCAAATTAACCCATCTTTGATATGATGAGCGCAGAGATGATTCTCCGCATAGACAATTGAAACATTAAGCGTATGAGAACCAAAAACGAAATGAAATTGACTTTTGTCGTGGTAAGCAAGACTGGCTGAGGCATGACCCTTTTGTTTTCTTTTTCTTTCTTTTAAATCGAGTGATTTACACTATAGGGCAGTTTATGACTTTTTATTACATAATAAGGCAGTTATTGCTCCTAAGGCAGTTTTTTGTAACTACAAGCTAACTAAACGTATTCTTCTAACAAAATGGGTCCCATTATTTTTAATCTTGCTTTCTTCTTTCTCTCTATCTCTTTCTCTGTAACACAGAGAAACAATATAAAGATGGAAAAATTTCAAAAAAATTAGAAATGATAGCTTAATGGCAAAAAAAAGATGAAGATGAAGAAATTGAAAGGCGTCATCGTTTCTCTAAGGTCACTTGGTCGGTTTGTCGTTGCCCCATCATCACCTAAACACGAGCCACTCAGATTCAAGCTCATCTCCGCCTAATTTGTGTTCTACAACTTATGTCTAACATTATTGATATGAAAAAAGCTCATGCCGCAAATGCTTTTCGTCTTCTCCTCCTTCGTCGAAACCCAGATCTGTTGTATTTTTCTATGCCATCTCTTCTGATGTGTTGCTACATGTCTTCATCTTCTGTATTGTATTTCAACAACTTTCCAAGAGTTGTAAACTCCTCTCTCGCCGTCACGGCGCCAGCACGAAAAGCTCGAGGACATCAATGGCCACTTTTGAGTTTTTTTGCACTTTTGGTCCTTAACATTATCTATAAATTTATTTTTTACCCAAAACTTTTAAATTGTGCATATGTCAACTTTAAATAACCCACAAATTTATTGACTGTTAATTCTAGTATATCCTTATAATTGCACGAATGGTGTTTAATATTATAATTGCTTTCATTTTTGCCTCTAAACTTTCAAATTTTTTTTGTCTCTTTGAGTTAGCCCAAAATTAGCCAACTATGTAAGACAACCTTCTGTTAATACAATTGCAAACATATATGTACATTATTAAATGCATTGTAAAATTAATTAAATGAACTAAAATTAACATTTAATTATTAGATATGAATAACACAAAAATTGTGTGTACACTTATTGTCATGTACACCATCTTTAGTTTGAATTGATCTATTTTGTTATGTATTTTGGTACCCTTTTAGTAAACAACCACCAATCTAGCTATATGTATACGATTCCTTCACATATTTTAATTCATTTTTGATGTACACGTGTACTCGTCATAAGGTGTACACCATCCTATTGTACACAAAATAATAATCATTTTACATTGAAACATGCTTTCATAATGAAGCAACTCGATGTAATGATATATGTGGAAAAAAATTTACAGGCGCACATGGATATGCAGTGAAAGCTAAGTTTGGAAGTTTAACTTAGTTGGTAAAGTTTCAAAAAAACCTTGTTTTCATTCTATATACAAAGAGCACCATGCATACATGACTAATAACCTATTAAAACATCTAAAGGTGGCAAATATAGAATAAAAAAAATTTACAATTTTTTTGTCTTAACGATTTACATGTGCACCATTTAACTTCTGAAACACTTCACATGTACACCATTTAATAGTAAATCAGTCATTGTGAGATGAATTTGTGGCTCAATCTAAAATTTTTAAAGATAATCTCTTTACATGTACAAATAATTCACATAAACGAGTTCACTTGTACAATGAATCACATGTACATTGAATAAATATATTTACACATATTTTTCCACATGTACATTGTTTTACAAAAACACACATGTACACTGACCATTTGTACACCAAATAGATTTTAACATACATTTAGTGGTTTGAATATTATAATGACCAATATTGTCTAATATCAACTCAAATTGTTTAGCATAAAAGCGAGTGATTAATTTAGGATTCATGTGAATTATAAGTGATTCAAGATTTTTATGATATTTTATGATGTTATATCGTCAATGTGTACACATATATTTTATTGTCCACATGTACAATGTTTCATAAAAGATCTTATGTACACCGATTCATTTTTACACCGAACAAGTTTTATCATTCATTGGTAATATCAACTAAAATCTCCTAGCATAAACACGAGTGATTCATTTGGGATTCGTATGAAAAGTAAGTGATTCAAGTATTAGGAGTAATCTTTATCCATGAAGAGTATTGAGTTTAAAATCGAAAGATATAAAAGTTAAGGGACCGGACGTGCAAAAACGCCAAAATTAGCCATTGTTGCTCTCGAGCTTTTCCTGATGGTTGAAGGGCGCGTCAGAGAGGAACGGAGATCACAGCGATGAAATCACAACGAGTAATAAGGAACTGGAATGTGGCGCGAAGAATTGAATCGAGTGAGAACGTAACGAACCGGATTCGTCGTGTGACACCATGAAGAAGATTAACACAACGGCTTGGAGATCGAGCTTTCCCGAGGCTCACTAGCGGTTTCAGAGCAAAAATAGAGCAAATTAGCATAAGAAGACAAAGACACCATGGTTGAAGCTTAAAATAATTTTTGTTGTTACCGTCTATGTCGTATACACCTTATTACATTATCTTGAAAGATGCAGCTTCACATATCTTGAAATGTAGATCTAAACAATAGAAAAAAATAATTAGTTACAAGTTTTTGTGAACAAAAATTTTGAACAAAACAAATTTGATTTTTCAAAGAAAATAGTAAGCTCGAAGGAAGAAGAGGAAGAAGAAAGTTATATGGGGTCCACTTTGTTTAGGTAGCGTAGTGTGTAATAAATGTTAGCTTTATTTAGTTAGTATTTAAGTAAAAAATTGATTTAATTAGAAAAAGTGTGTGAGGAGTGATATGTTTAGTTAGGAAAAAGTGCTCTAGTAGCACTGCCTCAAAGTGTATAATAAACTCAAAAACTGTCTTTGTAATTGTTTCTTTTAAATCTCTAATCGCACTTATCGCCTGTTCTGATCCGTCCGATCTTCTCCAATCACTTTGCCTGCACATTATCTCATTACCATGTTTTAGAAAAAATAGAATAGAGAGATGTGATTGACAGCTTAATTTCTGGTTACACTTATTTTTTAGTTTGGTAAGACTACTCATCTCCTATTCGTTTTCGACACATGTTATTTTGTGTCAAGATTCGTAACTAATCTTCTAGTTCTGTAAATTCATCATTCTCATTATTATTTTGCATTGCAATAAACAACACGGTTTTATTCTTCCCATCGTACTTTTTGTAAAATCTAATCATGCTTTTGTTTGTTTTTTTTTTTTTTTTTAACAACTTAATTTTATTAATTAGATAGTTAAAAAATAATACAAATACATAAAAATACATAATAATCATGCTTTTGTTATCCCTTGTTTTGGTCTTTGCTAACTTTTCTTAACTAAACTTAACTTTTGTTTTTCGTTTGTTATTTTATGATTTTGCTAAATTTTACAACATTCTGTCAAAAGGTATCAAAATTATATTTGCAATACAAAATTAAAAAGTGATACTGTCTTATTTATTCAAATCTTTCACCTTTGTGTTTGATAATTTTGGAATAATGTTTTAAAAACTCGGTGATTTTATTTGTTGTTTTTCTGTAAAACAAAAAGGAAAACACAAAGGTATAAAATTTCACAATACATAGTCATACCATACCGTAGCAAATCCGAGTAATATCATAACGAAAACAAGTATAAATGTATGCTGTTTGTCACACACTAATTTTCTCTAATCACATTAACAATCATCAAAATAAAAATAAAAAGGTGAGACCCATGTTTACAATTTCTTTATCCTAAATTAAACTGAAGAGTTGTGTTAGTGATTGTCATGGTGGACGGTGGTTTTACATTGATATTCCCTTTCTTTTATGAAAACTAAATTTTTTTACCGAGCTGTGTAATTTGTGTATTTTAAAATTTATTAATTTATAATTATATTATATAAGTTTTTTGTTTGAGTATTTATTTCACATAAATATTTATTAGTTGTACTTAATAAATAAATTTAAACTAAACAATTCGAATTTTTATTTGTTTCTTCCATTAAATTTAGAAGATGATTTTTTAAGTCTACAATATCATAAAATAGTGACAGAAAATATGTTTTAATAGTTAACACACTAAAGAAGAATAATATAGTTTGTTATTATTTTTTATCTCCGGACTTCATATATGAGATAATATATTTTTTGTATTTTTTACTTCATTGAAATTTTGAATATTCTCTATATTTGTTGAATTTGAATCTTCTTAACCATGTCATAACCGTTAATAATTTCACTGCATTATCTTGTATGTATATGATTAATTAATGTAATTATTTACTTGTTCAACTATTTTGCAAATTTTCATTTATTTAAAACTCTTTGTTTGAAAATATTATATATGCACTTAAATTAATTAATAAAATACTTTAGTATAATAAATAATTTAAAAATATATAAATTGTAAAAACATATATATTATATGATATAAACCAAAAAAAAAGTTAAGAGAATTCCATAACGATAGAGTTTGGACTGGGTTGGGTCAGACCTCCACAAGAGGATCCAGACCGACCAGACTTTTATTTATGTAATGATATTACAAAACTATTAAAGATAATAAGCTAAATCCAAATAAACAACGGAAAATCCGTTGTATATCTATTAGCATTATTCAAGTACTGAATATGAAACAAACAGCGAGAAATTATTTAGTAGACAGGGTCTCGTTGTTGAAAGGGCCAGGTATACTTGGATTGGCGAAATCAAGTTCCGGCCAACCTTTTGAAGACAATCTGAGTTTCTCTACCATCGATTGTGGTTTTAGCTTTGATTTGGCCCTTGGAGATTATCTCACCCGAAAAGTCATAACCTTCCCAGCCGCCTGTCGGGCCGACACCCTTGTAGCTGGACAATCCGAACCGTGTGGGTGTGCCGGAGATCAATTTAATACGACCATACGTGGCTTCAGGTACATTTTTTTTGCCATCGGCGCTTGTAGTCCATTTCCACGAGAAGGTGACCGGTGCCCCGTCGTACAATCCGTGCGGAATATCAAGCTGGATCTTCTCGCCGTTTGGAGCATATCTGGAGTCAGTGAGCGTACCAGTGAACACAGCACCGTGAAAGTGGTGCACACCCTTGGCTTTGCCTCCGAAGACTTGACTCACGAACTTTCCTTGTGAGGACTCGGCGATGAGTACATGTCCGCGTCGTTCATCCAGCTCTTCGGTGATTTTGACCTCAGGCTTTTTGGGCACGTGATGGTAGATCTCAAACAGTTTGTTGGTGAACGGCTCGACCATGGTGTGTATAAGGGCGACTTGGGTGGGCTCGGCGATTCCGCTAACGAGAACGACATCGCGGACGGAGCTCTCGAGGCAGTTGCCAACGGACTGCCAATATCGCGTCCAATCCCCCGCACTATATGCGATACCGGCTCGTTTTAGAGAGTATACGGTGCCGACCAGTGGGACATACTCGACTATGCAGTACGCGACCTCTTCGAGTTGGGTGAACCACTCGGACATGGCGGTAACTGGATGATGATGTGGGAAAACTTCTACGTAGGGGATCTCCTTTTAAAGGCCAAGAAGGTGATGAGCTGGCGTAGACTTCTGCAATATATTTTCTTTAATAAATATATAAAAAAATAAAAGGAAGCACGTTTTTTACATTTCTCTATCTTTCACGAAATGAATATAAATAAAATAAAAGAAAATCACAAAAACTGCAACAGCTGTCACGCCAGCTGAAAATTGTTACCAAATTATTAGGTAAGGCACGTTTTCTACGTTTCTTTCCACGAAGATGCCTTCAATGAAATGAAAGGTTTAAACGCAGCGGTTGCGGCTGCACGAGTTTGCAGATGCGGGTAGTTGCGGTTTCAAGCGTTATTAAACGTTTTACACGACGGGTACAGCGGTTGTAAATTGATGCGTTTGAGGGATACTTACGACTGGTTGACTACCAAATCCAAAAGCTTTTTATTAATAATTAACAATATTAACACTTATATAATTATAAAAATATTAAAAATCATACTATTGTAATAAATATACAAAACTTATTAATAAATTATTAGTATTTAAATTATAAAAAGTATTTTTAAGTTTATATATATATATATGTATTTAATATTTTAATGCCTAAAATTATAGTAAATATTTTTGTTTTGAATTTTTAAAGTTTAATTAATAATTATTTTTTTCAATATAAATTATTTTTGTGAAAAATTATTTTTGTTTACACTCCCGCAACCGCAAACACTAGCTGGAGTCAGCTTTTGATTATGAGAGGTTTTGAGCGGTTTGAAACGATTTATAGCGTTTTTTATGATTGTTGCAAAACGCCAGCAACCTCTACTAATCGCAAAAGTTGCGTTTACGGGTCGTAGTGGGAATACCAGTCAAGCCCTATATACAAAAATCAAATGGTCAAGCCAGTGGTTAGACTCAATCCGGTTACTTTAGCGGTTCATGGTCAAACCTAATTCAACCATCGAATCAGTTCGGTTTTAAAAACACTGCATAAAGGGTTTCGCTTATAATGAATTTTTAATTTTAATTATATTATGAAAATTTAACAAAAATAATATTTTCTATGTTTCATAATAAGTGTCATTTTAATTTTTTGTACAAGGATTAAGAAAACAATTAAGTTTACATATTTTCAATGCAAAAACACAATTACTAATACACCTAACCTTATTTCAACCAATAGAAAAATAAATTACACCATAAAATTAATAAATTTTGCATTGAAAGTCGAAAACGACACTTATTTTGTAGCAAAAAAATTTCTCCACAATGACACTTATTTTGAAACGGAGGGAGTATGCATTTTTATGAATAAAGATATTAAAACTAAAATAAAATTAAAGTTTAAAATATTTATTTTCGAGAAATATTAAATATTCATATTAGGGATAAGCATATCCCAATCTTAAAGTTTCTTTATTTTATTTTTTTGATTGAATGCTTACGTTTCTTTATCTTAAATGCAAATATATAAAAATATTTTCAGATATGGGCAATCGGATGACCATTCGGATTTTGTTTGATTCTAATTGGGTTTCAAATTTTTGGGTTTACGAAAATTAGCCCCATTCGGATATTATAAAAATTCGGATCGGTTTCGGTTTGGGTTTAGTCGGGTTCGGTACGGATTTAGTAACACATTTAAACTCATTTGAACTCATTCAGTTTTAGGATTCGGATCTAAACCGAGTTTTGGTTATCCACATTCTTATATATTATCCGGAAGTACATGTTTTAGAAATATAAAATAAATTCTCTTTCATAAAAAGTATATCCGATGATTTTGTTATGGTAGAATTATAACACGAATGAAATATGTATAATGGTATAACTAAATCATCATAAATCAATCAATGTAAAACTATCACACCTTATTTTCATAAATAAATTATACGTTTTGAATTAATTATAGAGAAAATCACATTTTAAACATTCAGAACGAGGCATACTAGCAGTTTGAACTTTCAATTTTTTTCACTAACACTTTTAATTTTCACACTAAAATTATTATCATATTAAACCTTGAATTATATTTCTCGCTAAAAGAAATAGTAATAAGCTCCGTGGTTATCATTTTATAAATGTAATAATGTTGTTATTATAATAAATGTTTTAAGTATATGATTATAATGTTATATATTGTGTAACACTGTAACGTTATTGGTTACGTTTCTTCGACATTATTAATATATAATGAATTGTTGTATACATTTTACTTTGTTATTAATTGTTATTACATATTAGTATATTTTCGAGTTCGGTACAGTAAATTCATAATATGAAATAATCAATAGAAAATTTCCTTTCTTTTTTTTTTTAATTTTTTTACAGTTTGCATAAAATTTTATTTTAAAATTTTATTTAGTTATATTATAGATAGAATATTTACTTAGGTAATTTTTATTTCCATGTTATGTTAAAATATACTTTAACATCTATTATTTTAGTATATCAAGTAGTTTTATAAGTAAATACACTGTTCTGTTTAGTAATTCAGTCTTATTATTATTTTTAGATTTATACATAGAGCATCTATCATATTACTTTAGTATATTTATCGATATATGATATTTTTGAATGTTATGATATCAATTTTTTTTTTGTTATTAAATTAAAATTTTAAAATATTATGCCGCTTTGATTCTTGCAACATATCTTTTTCATGTGTTGCATTTCAAAAAGTAGACTTTAGCATCGATGATTTTATTTTTTGTAAATATTAGAATATTACCTTTTGAGTTTGAAATATCTATATTCAAAAATGCATATTTGATCAAAGAAATTTGGAGAATTACATAACTGTTTTTGAGCTTCGAACAGTATATGACTTTTGAACTTTTTGTTACTAAAATAATGCATTATTGTATCAAAATACTTAAATTTTTGGTAAGATTTTTTTTTGAAATCAACATATTTTGTTATAATTAAAGATAAACTTTAAAATTATATTTAAAATTGATTTCTTATTAGTATCTTTAATGAACTATTAAATTTCAAAGTTTCAAATAACATATTTGTAAATAACAATAAAACTAACGGTTAGTTATACATTATTATATTTTGTATATAATTATTTTTAGATAATACATTTTTGTTGTTTTGAAAATGAAAATAGATAATATATAGTTATAGATATAAAAGTTTAACATATATTAACGATTTTTTAATAAAATATTACACAATTTACGAATTGTATTACTTTTAAACAGTGAATGATATTTTAATCATTTTAACTATGAATGATATTTTATTTATTTATTTAAATTAAATTATTTTATAAAGTTTTAACTATCAATTTAAATTATAAATATTCTCTTTAAATATAATATATATTATGATTATCAAAAATAAATGAAAATAGCATAAAATATTATTTCTGTTTAATAATTTATTTTACATAATTCATAACAATATATTTTTAATTACGAAATTAATTTATTCATTAGTTTCAAAAATATTTAATTTTTTTGTAAAATTTTGTTAGATTTTCTTAATAGATTTTGTCATAATTAAAAATAATAAAATTCAAATTGTCAATTAAAAATGATTTATTATTAATATCCTTATAATTATTTAAAAATTTAGAAGTATTATATATATAATAGTTTAATGTAACAAATAGATATAACTGATGATATGGACTTATTATAACTTTTTATGGTAGATAAAAAATTGTAGTTTTCTTTTAGTAGAGAAGATTGAATTGCTAAATATGTATATTAGAAATAAAAAGATTATTTTTTTTTTCTAAATGAAAGCAATGTTGAACTGCACATATGCGTAACTTTATTTCAAAGAAAAGATGATTATATATAAAATGACCTTTAATTGTAGAGAAATTTAGGTATCTAACATTCAGTTTATCCTAAATTAGTTATTTGATAAATACTACTACCTCCGTTTCAATTTATTTGTCGTTATAGAGAAATTTTTTTGTTTCAAAATAAGTGTCGTTTTATAATTTCAATGTAAAATTTATTAACTTGATCTGTTATTCTATTTTTTCATTGGTTCAAATGTGGTTAGATGTATAGATAATAGTGTTTTTATCTAGAAAATATGTAAAATTAAATATTTTCTTAATCAGCGTGCATAAACCCAGAACGACAAATAAATTGAAACGGAGGGAGTATGCTCATAAGGAGCTGTCCAAAATTCGAACATAATTACCCATATTTAGATAAAAACATTATTTCTTAATTTCTTAAATATTTATTATATAAATATGTATTATGTGGCAAAATAATAATCAAAATAAATTCTCAACTACATCAACAAAACATATATGTTTTTTCTCCCTTATGCATAAACATGTTGATTTGCAATACCCGATATTCTTTAACTTTTTTTAAAACATATATGTTATCCACTTACGTTTTCTTCTGTGTTTTAGAGGTTTTAGTACGCAAGCTTGATAAGATATCGATCCAAGTCTCCGTTAGTGTCTACCAGATTGGTCGTAAGCTAATGAGGATACGGCGACTGATTCAGCCTATGTGCCTGTACAAAAACTACTAGGAAAAGCTACTTATAAAACATATATTCTTCTTGCTGAGACGTCTAAGGAATCTACTTCTCCTGAATCTCCATTTAGTACAAAGGGTACCACTCGTGATTTATCTGAAAGAACACTCTATCCGGATCTAAATCCAAACTATTTTAACTTATTAGAGGAAGAAGAAATTATAGGTTCATTCAGGTGGTTGCAAAGAGACAAGTGGAGCCAAACATTTATATTCGGATTGGAGGCCCTCCAAGCCTCTAACTAAACCCACTTTTAAGGATTGTTTGGATATACGGAGACTTGATAATCCTGTAGACCATATTGATGTTAACTTTGAAGAAATGAATGAAAGCCCAACCAACCTATTTTGAGAGGGGGGGGGGGGGAGGGTACCCATGTCAACCACGGTCAATAAATTAAATTATCTGATTAGGAGAACTCCTTTGACACTTACCAGTTCAAATTTCAAAGGTTGTAAAGGCTGACCAAGATTAAAAAATGCGAAAACATTTGTTGTAAATGTCTAGACAACAGTTGAAAAGATCTTGATCACTATATTGAATAGTTTTTTAGGCTAGCAAGAGGCCCTTTAATGTTAACAGAAAGCTCAAATCACTCAGTGTTAAATTTGCTACTTTTATAATGTTATATTTCTCACTCTTATGAAATTAGGGTCGATAACTACTTTTTGGTGTAAAACGGCTGATAACTACTTGAGCAAATTCTTATAATTGAAAAGAAATACGGAAAAATAAACTAAGAGATCATAATTAAGAGCTAATTGTCAACGCTTCTCAGAGACAGCGACTAAGTTTCATGCACCTGTCTTCCCAAAGTTATATTCATGTGGTCAAATTCAATTACTGAAAAAAAATTCCAAACAATTGTTATTTCAATATATTTCAAAATGGTTATGCACAATACTCATCTAGTATTCTTTAAATTATTGTATATCACGCATTTTTTAAAACCATCCAGATACAAACCGGTTTAAATTTGCTAAAATAGTATGTTGTTGTTTATAAAGATGCGAATCTACAAGAGTCTTATTTTTTATACGCTCACGGGCGGAGATTAAGAGGTAAGCATGTTGGTAGGCTCCGAAGAATAGAATACAATGAGTCAGTCAACTGTAGTTTTAGTTTCACCAGTACATTGGTCGTTGAGTGCTTCAGATTTTTCAAAGAAATTTCGTTTGAAGTCTCTCAAATGACTATGTAAACCAATAGCAAAATCCTCGGGAATGCTCTAAATCTAGGTGTAGATGAGGGTTACCACATTTTTGCCATCAATCTTTTTTATTCATGATAAATGAGAAAAAAAAATATGAGAAAAAAAATCCAAATGAGAAAAATCATATTGCGGATAAGATAGTTAGCCATAATTCTTATAAATGGAGAATTATGGCTTACTATCTATCAACCCAAAGAATTTATTTGGATCGCAAACACAAGGATCAAACACATAAGGGCTGAGGTAAGTATTCATCCCCTTCATAGTCCACACCCGGATATCCACTTTACAATCTAAGGGGAAGAGAGAGTTCCAGCCCCTATATCTTGTGACTTATTATACGTGCAAGTGACTATCATAAACAAAATTTTGGACAATATTTCTTACTAGCTAATCCGCACACTTCTACTAAGATAGATAAAAATTGAAACAAATGTCTAATTTCACCGATGAATAATATAATTAGATGTTACCAAAAAGGAGCTATATATACCGACTGATTAAAATATAGATAAAACTGGGTATAATCTGAAATAACTAAATATACATGTTACGTTTATATAGAATTGCACTATGCCTCTATTGCTCAAAATTGAAGTATAAGGAGGGAGGAATATAAAATAGGAAGATAGACCAAGGAACTTTTTCAGAGAATATAATTTCCAAATAAAGGCTCAACTAATTAATCAAAAGATAATTCTCTTACAGATAAGCACTACAGCACATCGGCTTAATAACTTAATAAGTCTGCTCCCAATACGAGATTCCCATAAAATCATTAACTATTATAAGCATATGAATCTGATATAAAGATTTTAACCAAACCAGAAGAAGAAAACAATCATCAGCCGTACAAAATAGAACTTATTTTCATCCACACTTATGGGAAACATGAATTAATATATAAAGAGATTATGAAAATATGTAATGAACCAATAAAACCATTTAATATAATGTTTTCATACTGTATCCAAACTAATATATACAAACAAATCAACATCTTCCATAGAATCGAGATTAATATTATCTTTCGCTAGAGTGTGTTTTCTCAAAATAATTACACTCAAGTATTATAGACATAGAGATATTGTAAAGACACAAAGCAAGTATAATTGTACAAATAATAAAACCTACAACATATAACATGACTCCAATAAAATTGGAGAGATGTTAATAACAAATGAACAGGTTTCCTTGTTTAATTCCTCCAGATCAAAACAAAAAATAAATGGCAATAATCCTGTAGATATGCTAGGGCTTCAAGAAATCGAAAAGCAATGTTTAATTGACACTAAATCATAGACAAACAAATGATGTGCGTATATTTATATATATGTTTATCACCATGCCACACCCATAGACAATCACATGTATACATATACCTACATGTATATAGAGATGAAAAGATCATATATATAGCAATTAAGAAGAATATCTATATGAGCAATGTTTTGGTAGAGTCAAATTATATCTGAGAATATATTAGAAAACATATACTTGTCATAATTTTATAACCAAATTCACCTAAATTACATGTGTTTGCTCTTAAACATTGCACTGGCCAAAACACAAAGAACCTGGATTTAATGTACTCCTCAACAAACCTATATAGAGCAAACAAATGTAGAACTTTGATTCATAACCGATAGATAACCTTAATCAAATTGTAATAGACCATATGGTCAATATGAAAATGGTTTTATACGAATTATACTTCGATATGAAGAAAGATAAGAGGATTTTTTTAATCGCAGACGAGCACAAAATAGAGTTTTCACAGAAGGAAGCAAAGGATTGAAACATAAAATTCTATAAAACGCAAAAAGAAAAAGAAAAAACCTAAACATAACACGGTGGACGAGATAATGTCTGGAAATAACAATGATAATGTAGAAACTTCTCTAACCTTTCTTCACTCTCGCAATTTCTTCGCCGGTACATATATAATGATTATCAATACATATATACATCAGAAAGGACCTCTTCCACCTGAACTCCCCGGCCAACCTTCCACCGGAAGTTGCATATTCATCGGTAAATTAAAGAACGGAAGTCCTCCTCCTCCGGCAGAAACATCCGGGAACAAGTTACCTCCGCCGTTAATCCTCCTTCACCTCCTCCTAGGAAGTTGCTGCTCATCTTCTTCTAAGGGAAGTCCTCTCATAAGCAACGTTAGTAAACGAAGAAGCTATTACAATCACCGGTCCAGCCGCCGTGAGCTCACCGGACAACGCTTCCTCCGGACGACCTGTCCTTGTCCCTCCAAGGCCCAAGAATATCGTCAGACTCGTTGCTCCAGGAGGAGCAGGAGGTGGGAGAAAGGATCCTGAGAGAGAAAGAATCTCGAAAGTTCCTTGTAGCGTCACCACCGCTCCAGCCGCGGAAGATGGCTGACGTATGGTGACGTTAGTCACCGTTCCACTACCGCTCAGGACGCAGATCCCTCGCTGTCTTCGGCGAGCGTAAGTCGCCACGCAGTCAAAAACGTCGCAGCCGTTTGTTACTTCGAGGATATGAGCTCTGAGAGTGTTTGCGCTCTCGCGCGTGATTATCACGGGGGGTTTGGGTTTGTTTTTGGATCCTGGTGGTCTTCCACGTGGACGACGGCCAGCGACGTTGCCTCCACCTCCTCCCCCTCCAGAGCTTCCTGATCCTCCACCAGAGGGCTAAGTCAAGACCTTGATGGTTGTTGTTGTTTGTCCTCGTCGTCCAGGGTGGTGAAATGACCAAGACCGGTGCCTGGAGTGACGTCATCGGATGAAGAGTTGTGGTGGAGATGGAGATCAGGACGATGGAGCTGGTGATTAACGTACCGATAAGCTGGGCCTAGATCAAGACCAGCATGCTCAAATCAAAAGTAATGAGAAATTTTAATTTGTAAAAAAAAAGTTATAAAAACCATACACACACAACAGGATTAAATAAGCTTCTCTTATTTGTAGATTTTCTATATATTTTTCCTTATAAAACAAGAAAAATAATGAGAGAGGATTGAGAAGAAGTTTGGAAGAAGAAAATGGGAGGAGAAAGGGAAATGATAAAAAGTAGAAGGAGAAGGTGAGACTATAATATAAAAGCATTAAAGAAGAAGAAAAATATCTATGCGTATAGATAAATATATGTATGTAAATGCAGTCACTTGGCTAACCTAAACTCTTACAAGTATTTATTAATTAAATTTTTCGTGTTAATATAAACTTCACTTCAAATTTTCACCTCTTTGATATTTGATGTCGTTTTATGTGTTTAGTAGTTGGTGTTGTTCTTGTGCTCAAAATATC
>CAJHQP010010648.1:0-17912 GCA_905132765.1 Moricandia arvensis
CTGAGCCTTGTTCCTTCTGGATTTGGGCACATACCTCCTCAAGAGTAGGTAGCTTGTCTGCCCTCAGCAAGTGTTTGATGAGATCATTGTAGCCTGGATTAAGAGTGAGGAGCAGACCAAACACTTTGTCTTGCTCACGCCTCTCATTCAAAATGGTAGGGTCAGTGGTATTTGGCCTCAACATCTCCAGCTCTGCCCAGAGAGCTCTGAACTTACCAAAATGTTGGTTAAAGTCCATGTCTTCCTGGTTCAAGCAGTTGATAGCTTTCTTCACTTCAAACACCCTACTGAGATTGGATATGTTTCCATAGACCTTCTGAAGGGTATCCCACAACTCCTTTGCGGTTTCACAGTAAGAGTAGGCCTCCATTATGGGACCATCAAGTGAGCACTGGATGATAGACAGCACCATAAAGTCCTCCTGACTCCATTTGTTTTCATCTACCACCACAATCTCCTTGCCATCTTCTCCTTGGATGGTTTGTTTTGGCGCCTTATCTGAAGTGATATGGGACCATAAACCTCTTCCACCAAGGGCATTCTTGATCAATCTTGACCAGAGAAGGTAGTTCACCCCTTTTAGAGTGACTGGAATCACCACTGCCTTGTTTTGCTCCATTTCAAACAATTATGGACCAGTGGTTAATAGGATGTATCCAAGAGATTTTGAAAAAAAATAAACCGATAGAATGAAAGAGAATGAGAAGTAGAGTAGATTTGCGGAAGACAAAATAGGTTTAGGAGCTCAGAAGCTCTGATACCATGAAAGTTTATTAAGAATATGGTGAAGATCACTCAAGAACAGCAAGAACAAGAGAGAGAATGGAGAAAATCCGTGAGAGAAGAGAGAGAGAGAGTAAACAAGTAAAGAGGAGGTTTATTTCTCCTTTTAATTGATTCAGAATCAATTTTACAACACATATAGAGCTTATTTTCGACCAAGAAGGTCCAGCAGACAAGGAGACAAGGGGACAAGGTAAATAAGTGAAAGAAACAGTATTTGCTTTGGTTTGAATTTGAATTTGAATCTGGCAAGAGTTCCCCAACGTCCCTATACTGTATTCATACGGTTTCCATGTATTCATACAGTATAACACGTGGGGATACCTTGCTCCTCACTCCTGGTTCCTTCCTAGACCTTAACTTGCCTTGTACTTCACTTCAGAGTGACTTGTGTGTCAAGTCATTCCGTACATATGTACGGACTGCCTTCTCTCCCAAGTAAGCTCATCCTCTTCATTTCTTTGTCTTCTTTATTCATTAAGGTCAATAGTTTGATCCGAGTTTTCTTGAACACCATTCAAGCCATCTCTACATCAAGCTGAGTTAGTGTCTAGGCAAGACATTTGGTGTGTGCTCTTTTCCTTGCTTTTGGTTTTGTCCCACGAGGTTTTCCGGAGGAAGGTTTTTAACGAGGCTACGACTTGTCTTACAAATCACTTAGGCTCTATCTCGGCCCAAGACTAGTAGAAGTTTTTACATTTTAAGCTTATGTTATGTTTAAACTATAGTTTTCCTTTTTACTTATTTTCGAAACCCTAGAGAGCATGTTCTCTGGTTTCTTTTATTTAAGGGTTTTCCCTAACCCTATTGTACGCAAGCAATTATTAATCGACGAGTTCTTTTCTCTCTTGACGGCTCTCTCTAGAAAGTGTGTCGAGTTTCTCTGGTGTGTTGTATCCGGAGTTCTAAGGGTGTTTACTTGGTGTGTCATATCCAAGCTAATCATCTAGGAGTATCAAGAGTCTTCTCATCCCTCTTGTGTCACCAATCATCCCACAAACCTTGAAGAACTTGAGTCTCTGATTCGTTCTTGCAAGGATATATCCTCCCAATCAACCAAAGAGCATCCTAGGGACGCATCACTAATGCAAGTGGTCTTCTCTGGAGATTCCTGATGGTGAAAGTGACATGTCCCAACGTTTTACTCTTGCTTGATTTGAATCATGTGAATTCTCCCATTTGAATTCAAACTCTGTCCAGAAAGCACTCCTCCCATCTGTGACTAAGGTTGGCGTGTGAGTGAGGCTTGCCTTGTCTTCCAAGTCAAGCTAGGTCTTCTCTTGGATGACTTGAGTTCCAAGTCTTTTACGGAATGCCTTGTTCCTCAAGTCTCCAAGTTCATTCTCCATTTTTTCCATTCTGTTCAGTGTCTCTTATTCTCTTCTGGTTCTTCATCACAATAGTTCTTTGGTTTCTTGGCAGTTGGTTTGGCTTGAGGTTGCATTTGATCCAATGGTGCTCGCACCATCCCCTCCTCCTTTAAAAGGATTTGACCTCAAATCCGATTCATATGCAACAAAAGGGATCGAGTCAGAAACATTGAATGTTGAGCTAATGGTGTACTTACCTTGGAGATCAATTTGGTAAGCATTGTTCTTGATCCTCTTGAGTACTTTGAATGGACCGTCTCTCCTTGGCATCAGCTTTGATTTCCTCTCATTAGGAAACCTTTCCTTTCTGAGGTGGATCCACACAAGATCACCTGGTTCTAGCACCAATTCTCTCCTGCCTTTGTTCTTCTTTCTTTCATACACTTTGGTGCGGTCCTCTATGTTCCTTCTGACATGTTCATGCAAAGATCTAACAAACTCGGCCTTCTTCTGACCATCAAGGTTAGTCTGTTCTTTCAAAAGTAAAGCAAACAAGTCTAATGGAGACAATGGATTGAATCCATAGACAGCCTGAAAAAGAGTGAGCTTAGTGGCTGAATGCATTGACCTATTGTATGCAAACTCTACATGCGGCAAACAATCTTCCCAAGTCCTAATGTTCTTTTTGATGATAGCACGCAAGAGAGTAGACAAGGTCCTATTGACAGTCTCAGTTTACCCATCAGTTTGTGGATGACAAGTGGTTGAAAATAGCAATCTAGTTCCTAATTTTCCCCACAAGGTTTTCCAGAAATAGCTAAGGAACTTAGAGTCCCTATCAGAAACTATGGTCCTAGGAATTCCATGCAATCTAACAACTTCCCTAAAGAATAGATCAGCCACTAAGGATGCATCATCAGTCTTATGGCAAGGTATGAAATGTGCCATCTTAGAAAACCTATCAACCACCACAAAGATGTTATCTCTACCCTTTCTAGTTCTAGGCAATCCCAAACAAAGTCCATAGAGATATCAACCCAAGGTTCAGTAGGAATAGGGAGTGGAGTATACAAACCAGTTGGTTGCACCTTGGACTTGGCCTGCTTGCACACGACACACCTTGAACACACCTTCTCCACTTCTTTCTTCATGTTAGGCCAGTAGAAGTGTTCCTGCAAGGTAGACAATGTCTTGTCTACGCCAAAGTGTCCCATCAACCCTCCTCCATGAGCTTCCCTAACATATAGTTCCCTCAAAGGTACACACAAGCGGTTATCATAGAAAAGAAAACCTTTCACTTGATAAAACTTTCCACTAGCATGTTTCTCAGTGTTTCTAAAAGCTTCCTCAAACTCTGGATCATCAGCATAACAAGATTTAAGATGTTCAAATCCCAAAATCTTTGTTTACATAGAAGAGAATAGAACATACCTTCTTGAGAGTGCATCAACTAATACATTCTCCTTCCCTTGCTTGTACTAGATGACATAAGGGAATGTCTCAATGAACTCAACCCACCTAGCGTGCCTCTTGTTTAGTTTCTGCTGCCCTTTGAGATGATTAAGAGATTCAAGATCTGTATGGATCACAAACTCTTTAGGCCAAAGGTAGTGCTGCCACGTCTGAAGGGCTCTCACCAAGGCATACAGCTCCTTGTCATAGGTTGGGTAGTTCAATGTGGTGCCTCCAAGTTTCTCACTGAAGTAAGCTATAGGCCTCATGTCTTGCATCAGCACGGCTCCAATTCCCACTCCAGATGCATCACATTCTATCTCAAAAGTTTTAAGAAAGTCAGGGAGTACAAGTAAAGGAGCACTAGTTAACTTCCCTTTCAGCAACTGAAATGCTTCTTCATGAGCTTGTCCCTAAGGGAATCCCACACTCTTCTTGATGACTTCAGTGAGTGGGGCAGCAATGGTACTGAAGTGTTTCACAAACCTCCTGTAGAAGTCAGCAAGTCCATGAAAACTTCTGACTTCTCCAATGGTTTTAGGAGTCGACTACTCCTTGATAGCCTTCACCTTCTCCTCATCAACCTGTATGCCCTGTGATGTAACAACAAAACCTTGAAAGACAAGGTTATCTATTCCAAAGGAGAACTTCTAGTAGTTAGCATACAGATTCTCTTTCCTGAGCACATCTAGGACCTGTCTCAATTGCTCAATATGCTCTTTCATGGTCTTACTGTAAATCAGAATATCATCAAAGTATACAACCACAAATCGTCCTATAAGAGTTCTCAAGAAATAGTTCATGGTAAGACCAAATGGCATGACAAGCCACTCATACAATCCTAACTTAGTCTTAAAAGCAGTTTTCCACTCATCTCCTTCTTTCATTCTAATCTGGTGGTAACCACTCTAAATCAACCTTAAAAAAGACACATGAACCATGTAACTCATCTAACATATCATCTAAGCGAGGGATTGGATGTCTATACTTAACTGTGATGTTGTTGATGGCTCGGCAATCCACACACATGCGCCAGCTTCCATCCTTCTTGGGTACCAATAGAACAGGTACAACACAAGGACTCATGCTCTCTCTCATGTGGCCTTTCTCCAAGAGATCATTGACTTGTTTCTGGAGCTCCTTAGTCTCAACAGGATTGGTCCTGTATGCTGGATGGTTTGGGAGTGATGCTCAGGGTACAAAGTCAATTTGATGCTCAATGCCTCTGATTGGTGGCAAACCAATTGGATTATCTTCTGGAAAGACATCCCTATACTCCTGCAAAAGACTCTCAATCTCTTTTGGAATAATTGGTTCATGGTTAGCCACGGTGGTTAGTAACTCTTTAAACAGAACAACGATCATGGGTTGTTGAGTGTTGAACGCCTCCTTAATCTCTTTAGAAGAAGCAAAAAGGTTATGAGTACTTACCTTGGTCGTGTCCTCCTTGAGTGAAGCTGGAACCGTGGCCTTAGCTTCTTCTCTTCTCAGCTTAAGTTGCACCTGATCTTGATGCACTTCTTGTGGAGTCAATGGCACCAGAGTGATGTGTTTTTCCTTGTGGACAAAGGAATGCCTATTCGTGTAGCCATCATGGACTGCCCTCTTGTCATATTGCCATGGGTGGCCCAACAAGATGTGACTAGCCTCCATAGGCAGAACATCACAAGTGATCTCATCCTGGTATCTTCCAATGGTCAGGGGCACTATCACTTGTTTAGTCACACGCATTTCACCTTCTTCACGTAGCCGCTGGAGTGTGTATGGCCTTGGGTGATTTCGGACAGTAAGGTTCAGCTTCTTCACCAGTGTCTCACTTGCCACGTTTGTGCAGCTTCCTCCATCAATGATCAAGCTACACACCTTATCTAGGACTAAACACCTGGTGTGAAACAAGTTCTCTCTTTGTTCATGTTCTTTCGCCTTTGGTTGAACATTGAGAGTTCTCCTGGTGACTAGTAGCTCTCCTTTGACAGGGTAGTCCACGTCCTCCTCAGATAGTTCCTCTTCATCCTCTGGAACTACATCTCCATTCTCGAGCATGATCATGATTTTCTTGTTGGTACACTCATTAGCATAGTGTCCAAAGCCATGACATTTAACGCACTTGACATTCCGGGACCTATTAGGTGTTGCTGGTCCTTTGCCCTTGTCATCACGTGTGGAACCTACTGCCGAGGTTCCTTCTTTTGGCTTAGCAAAGGACTTGTCATCCTTTGAGTAGGCTGGTTTTGAAGCAGACCCGAATTGAGACTTGGTGGTGCTTTTCCTTTTGTTTTGTTGCTTAATCAGGATGGCTTTGTGTAACAACTCGTCCATGTCCACATAGTCTTGTAGCTCCAGCCTATATTGGATATCTCTGTTGAGTCCTTCTTGAAACCTAGCCATGGTTGCTTGAGCATCCTCAACTACTTCAGCCTTCATGATGAGTGTCTCCAACTCTTGGTGATAGTCCCCTACACTCTTTGCCCCTTGAGAAAGTCTTCTCAATCTCTGGTGAAGGTCTCGTCCATAGTGAGCAGGAACAAACCTCTTCTTCATCAAGGTTTTCATCTCAAACCAAGAAGTGATTTGGGGTTCTCCATTGCGCCTCCTTGTTGTGGCAATCTGCTCCCACCAGTTTATAGAATAACCACAGAATTTAGTGGCTGCTAATTTGACCTTCCTCTCCTCAGTGTAGTGTTGGCAACTGAAGACTAACTCAATCTTCTTCTCCCATTCCAAGTAGTCGTCATGATCATTCTTGCCATGGAATGGTGGTATCCTCAACTTGAGGCTACCAAGGTTGTCATCAGCCTGCACCCGTCTGTTGTGGTGTCGGGGTCGTTGTCCATCCATTGATTATCCTTCACTCTCTTCTGCGGACTCAAGTTCTTCTTCTTCTTCTTCCACTACACGAGCTCCTCTCCTTGGTCTCATCCTAGCTCGTCCAGCACCTACACCTGCAGCATGATCAATACCTCAATTTTAGCTTGGTTAACTCTCTCCATTCTCCTGGTTTTCTCAGCTGTCATAGCTTCAAACTGCAGTTGATCAAGCCGGATTTGTGGGGCAACAGGTTCACCCACGTCCTCTCCATCTCTCCTTTCAGCCATGGTAACCTGAAAAACAAATTAGAATGCAAATAGCAAACAAGTCTCTCTCTCTCACTCGGTTTTAGTTGCCAAGTCTCTGCCTTTCTCACGAGTTCAGTTAAGATTCAAAGTTCTTTCACCTAAGCTGTAGAACTTTATCCCAAGTGATTCAGATAGACAGATTGAAAGATTTGAGTTGCCAATCCGCTTTACCACCCCAGCTGGATTTCTCCTCAGCTCTTTGTTCTTTTTTATTTTTTTTTTTATTTGGCCGATCTCTTTCTGTTTTTAGATCTTAGACCACTTTTCTTTTGATTTTTTTTCAGGGGTTGGCCGGATCAGCTTACAACAGATAGAAAGAGAAGAAAGTGTTTGATGGAATGATAGATCTGAGTAGACAAACACGAACCCTAACCTTCAAGTGGCTTTGATACCACTTGGTGCAGCCTGGATAGGCTTGTTCTCCACGGATCACTTGAAGGGGATTGATAGAGGGTTGATCTAGAGGCTACTAGCACTCGGATCTGTTGATAAACTTCTCTCCTTGGCGATGGGGATGCCTCATAGATGTGTTGCTACTAAATTACACAGGATTACCCTGTATTGTCATTGATGGATCACAAGGAATTCCTTCTTTTAGATGAAGATCAATGTTCCTTTAGCTGAACAGAGAAAGCAGTAGATCTAGACAAGCAAAGTGCTAAAAAGTTTCGAGTTTATTGAATGATTTGCAAGCTCCCTTCAGCGCTTGTTAAATAGAAAACAAAGAAAACCCTAAACTTAAACCAAGTTGGTTTAGTCTAAACCTATTCTTAATTGGTATACTAACCCTAAACGCAATTGCAATTGGTTTACTCTGAATCGAAAATCCTAAATCTAATTGTCTTTTGGTTTGCTGGTTCAAATTAAGTACAAATTTAAATCACATTATACCAACATGCTGGTTTATCTTCAGTCTTGATTGATTCCTCCTCTTGTCTTACGTACTAAAACAGAACTAGCAGAGCTTGTCTCTGAGCTTTGGTCTTTGATCTTGTAATCGGTCCAGTTGAAAAGATCAAATCATCCTGATCTGCATTCCGGTCCATCTCCTCTTCTCCACTCATCCAGTCGGCTACATAAGGATCTACTTGCTCCAGCTCGTCCTCTGATTCTTTGGTTTCCTAGCAGTTGGTTTGGATTGAGGTTGCATTTGATCCAATGGTGATCGCACCAGGTTTGTGGTTATGCTTTGAGATGGTGGAATCACTTGATAAGGTCCAGAAGACTTGATGGAAAAGATATTGAAATAAATAAAGGGATGACCAGAAGAAGAAGATGGTTGATGATCCAAGGATAAGTTCATCAAGAGAAGCCAATCTGGTTCTGTTTGTACAGACTTGGATCACAAGCAATCTACTATGACCTAACTTGCCTTGGGAGGCAAGGTACTGATGGGAACACGAGCTGAGGGTCTCCAGAAGCTAGGGAAACCGTTGGTAGAGGGTTTGACCAGATTCAAATTCAAATATGGAAGAAAGTCACATGTTAAGCTTAAGGGGGAGCTGTTGCTGGCCTGTCACTTTCACTCATCAGACCTGGTCACTATCTCTCTCCTGTCCCTTTCTCCTCCTCTGGACGTGCCTCCCCTTGGCTGTATCCCCTTTGGCCTCTTCTCATCCCTACATAATTATTTGTTTATATTTCCTTGTTTTAGTAATTGTTTATTGTAAGTGATTGTCTATTTAAAGACCTTCACCCTCTCTTGTAACACTTACCAGAATCAATAGACAAGTTTCTCTCTCTCTCTAAGCTCGTCTCTCTCTCTCTCTTGCTTGTGTCTAAACAATATTCACAATGTAAGGAGCTAAGCATTAGGGTTTAGAGGCTGCCTTAACTCTATCTCTCTTAAGGGAGCCTAATACTTGTCAAACTCACTCTAAACTCTTCTTTATATTCTCTTAATCTCTAGATTACTGATTCTAAAATCCTCTTCATCTTAAGTACACAAAATCTAAGTGTTGTGTTACTTCTCAAGGATTAGATTCATACTAGAGAGTTTCTACTTCACAAAACCAGTTTACTGTCTAGGATTCTTGGTTTTATAGTAAGCTGTGTATGAGGATTCAATCACAAGTTGGTTGTCTCTTCCCTTAAATGGTGAGTTCCTGTTGTATGGTTGAAGAGGATTCAGTTACAAGTTAACTGAATACTCTCTTGACATGAGACAAACACTCATGAATTCCAACATGGTATCAGAGCATTGTTGCTCTTCTTTGGGAATAAACTCACCTCTTTTATCTCTGTTTTGTTTAAATAAATCCTTTCTCTCCCACTCTGATATTGTGTTAGCTTGGTCAGTACTTGTTAGTATCTTGAATCAAGCTTGAGGAAGAGAAAGATTTCAAAAATGCTTCACCATTATGCTTTATCCATTGGATAATAGCTTTCTCTTAATGGAGCATCTCTTTGACCAGTGGACAAACTGTTTTGATCCATTGGATTCATTGTTGTCTAAGCCACAAAAAACACTTGTTCATGTGTTATTCTGTTGGTTCTTTTGTTGCAAGCCCTGGAAAACATCTGTTCATGAGTTATTCCAGTGGCACATGTCTAAGATCAGTGAGCAAATTAATTGTTCAATGGTCCATTGTGTTTCAGCTAATAAAGCACCAAACTCTTGATGAGTATTGGATGCTCCTGGCTGTTTATGCTTCCGCAAAACTCAAGAAAACAGAGCAAAACTCTGTCCATTAGAACTCTTGAGCAATTCTCTATTCTATATTCTCTACTCTCTCATTCTCTAATTCTCCAGGTTACTTATTCTCCAGGTTACTTATTCTCCAGGTTACTTATTCTCCATCATTCTTCCATTCTCTGGCTACTAATACTCTGGTTACATCATTCTCTACTCTCTACTTATACTCTGGTTACTTATACTCTCTGGTTACTTAAATCTCTATTCTCACAATCTTGTTTAGAATCTGTCTAAGGGTGTTAAACTGTGTTGAAAAAATTGTCTTACTTCTGCCCTTAGGAAAATTAATTGTCTTGTTGCCTGAATGCTTAGTCTTGATGATTGGGATTCAGAGAGTGTTTCTGGGATAGAATCATGAAGATATTTGTCCATTGCTTGCTGTACTTGTTCTAAATGTGTTTTAAAGATCAGACTTTGTGAAAACCATGTTCTGGTCTCTTGTTTGTCTACTGATGCCTGTGTCTAGTTATTTGTTTCACAGGTTGCCCATGTTGTTCAGAGCCTACACATGATGTATATTCCTGACCATGGAGATTGTCCACTGCCCATCGACACTTTGGACACTGATTGTGTCCATTAACTTCCAATATGGTTGAGAGGACGAATGGAGCAGTGGAGAGATTTCTTAGAAGTGACTTACCTGGTGCCAAGAGGGTGACAGGATGTACACTCAATAGAAAAGGCCACAATTCAAGCCAAGAGGGCTGTGGCAATTCAAGCCAAGAGGGCTGTGGTCTCAAGGCATTGGTGATCATCACTGGCTCTCATCTTCGAAGCTTGACCACATACTCTCATTCTCAGGTCAAGCTTGAGGAGGGGTCTTAAAATGAGAAGCCAATGTCCATTCTTCAGAAACTTATGCAAGGGAAGTACCTAAATATATACTCATTCTTATGATTGATAGGTTTCTCCCTTGAGAATTGATGCATGTATTTGTGCATTGTTTGAATCAGGTACCTATTGAGCTCATGAACAAGGTAGAATTGGACTCAACCCATGATGAAGGCAAGAAGCCAAAAAAAAAGGGGGAGACAAACTCTGACCACAAGAAGAAGCTCAAAGGTGTGATGAGTGCAAAGCAAGGAAGGCATTGGTGCCTACTTTCCATTGAAGAAAGGCCATGATCCAGAGTCTAAGGAGTCCATGAAAATAATCTTAAGCTCCTTAGGCTCACTGTCCAATGCCTAGGCTGAGGGTAGTTGCACTCTTTTTCCCTAAGTGATGGTTTTATACCTAAAGGTTTTCCACACTTAGGTTTTTAATGAGGCAAGTGCTCTCAGTTCCAAGCTTGTCCAAGGATCTCCTATGGTCAAGCTTGAGGGGGAGTATTGAAATAAATAAAGGGATGACCAGAAGAAGAAGATGGTTGATGATCCAAGGATAAGTTCATCAAGAGAAGCCAATCTGGTTCTGTTTGTACAGACTTGGATCACAGGCAATCTACTATGACCTAACTTGCCTTGGGAGGCAAGATACTGATGGGAACACGAGCTGAGGGTCTCCAGAAGCTAGGGAAACCGTTGGTAGAGGGTTTGACCAGATTCAAATTCAAATATGGAAGAAAGTCACATGTTAAGCTTAAGGGGGAGCTGTTGCTGGCCTGTCACTTTCACTCATCAGACCTGGTCACTATCTCTCTCCTGTCCCTTTCTCCTCCTCTGGACGTGCCTCCCCTTGGCTGTATCCCCTTTGGCCTCTTCTCATCCCTACAGAATTATTTGTTTATATTTCCTTGTTTTAGTAATTGTTTATTGTAAGTGATTGTCTATTTAAAGACCTTCACCCTCTCTTGTAACACTTACCAGAATCAATAGACAAGTTTCTCTCTCTCTCTCTAAGCTCGTCTCTCTCTCTCTCTTGCTTGTGTCTAAACAATATTCACAATGTAAGGACCTAAGCATTAGGGTTTAGAGGCTGCCTTAACTCTATCTCTCTTAAGGCAGCCTAATACTTGTCAAACTCACTCTAAACTCTTCTTTATATTCTCTTAATCTCTAGATTACTGATTCTAAAATCCTCTTCATCTTAAGTACACAAAATCTAAGTGTTGTGTTACTTCTCAAGGATTAGATTCATACTAGAGAGTTTCTGCTTCACAAAACCAGTTTACTGTCTAGGATTCTTGGTTATATAGTAAGCTGTGTATGAGGATTCAATCACAAGTTGGTTGTCTCTTCCCTTAAATGGTGAGTTCCTGTTGTATGGTTGAAGAGGATTCAGTTACAAGTTAACTGAATACTCTCTTGACATGAGACAAACACTCATGAATTCCAACAAAAGAACCAGTGGAAACTTGGCCTAAGCTGAGGACTTTGATGCGAAGAAAGTATGTCCCAAGACAGTACCACAAGGAAGTACTTCGAAAGCAGCCTGAGACAAAGCTACATTCTTCAAACTCTCCTCAGAAACAACAAGACAGCAAGAACTCAAGTCCAGTTGGTTCATCAAGAAAAACGTCAATATGTTCCATTGAAGATAACATAAGGAAGGCAATTTCACAAGCGTTTAGGGATGTGGAGAAACAATACAAACATACTAAGACCACACCCCCGTCCTTAGAAGCACAGAACCAAGAGCCCTTCACTGCTGTCTCAGATCTCAAACTTGAGAACCAGACTCAGCTGCACAATCAGATTTAACTGCACCAATTCAAGAAGCTCAAACAGAAACATCTATGGTAAAAAGAAAGTCTGGGACAGAACAAGAGTGTTCTCTTTTCTTACTTCAGCCTGAATTTAATTTCAGTACTTCTTGTGCTGAGCTAACTTTTCTTGAACCGGTGCAACCGAGTAACCTTGTTTCAGTGTCACAGGTTGCATAAGAAGAATCAGTAGAGAGAAAACCAGAGCAATCAACACTAGGAGAGGAGTTGGAACATCAGAACAGCTTGCAGTCTACAACTCCTAAATCCTTGTCTCATAACCTGCAAAAGCACTGTAAGGAAGCTAAAGTGGTTAGTTCTGTGCCTGAAACGTTTGTTAAAGTGAGTACTAAAGACATAAAACTTTTTGGTCTTGACAAAGTAAAAGATTTTTGTGTTTCAAATTTTGTTTTTGATAACATGCTTAAATCTTTTAAAGAACTGGAACCAGAAAACCTCTTTGATCAAAAACATTTTCAAAATAATAATAACAACATTTCTGGTCATGTTTTGAGTCTTGGTCAGTTTCTGAAACATAGCAAGAGCTTTGATCACTTTGAAAAGGTTTTAGAGCTTGAGTTGAAACAAACTGATTTCTGTTTTAGAAAACCTTGTGATTCGTTTGCTAGAACTGAAGAGAAGAGTTTTGTTGTGAATTTTCCTAGTCATGATTTGATCACTAATGATTATCTTGCATCTACATATGTCTTGAAAGAACCTAAGAAGCTTCATGAACCGAAATTGCATCATGCTGGTGTTAGGTTTGAAATTTTGAAATCTGCAAATATCTCTGAGCTTGAGATTGATTGTTTGTGTGCTGAAAATGTTTATAAACGTGTTGGATTGCTATTTGATGATATCTTTGGGTATAACACGTTCTTTGATAAACTCATTGCACTTCTGAAACTTGAGATAAATGGTTCTAGATGTATTGTTTTGTGCCTTGTTAACATTCTGGTCTACAATACTTTCTTTGACATAATAACCCACTTGAGTTGTCCAAAAGAAGCTGAGAAAGGTACAGGTGAAAATAGGGGCTATAAAGATCATAGAATCAATGATGAATCCTTGGCTAAGTTGGAGACACAAAAAGCAAACCTTGAAAGCTGTCTAGCCGCCAGTCTTGACATAGGAGCAGTCCGAGGAACATATCTCAACAACCACAAGGAATTATTCAACAAACTCCAATTCTATGGAAACTTAACGCATCAGGGTCTCGCGTCGAATTTGAATCATGTCCAAAGCTTCTCAGGTGAAAGAGTTATGAGTTCTACAACTCGGATGATCTTCTGTGTGCTTTGTTTGAATTTTTCTGAGTTCAAAACATCTCAATCCTATCTATGGCGACCAGGTGAGCATGCTAAGGTAAGTGATCATGTTTTCAAGATTTCTTTTATCTATTACACAGATATGATGCACTTGTTTTTCTCAAAAGAGCCATGTGCAGATTATGATGAAGCTTGGAAGCATACAAGGAGAAAGGACAAGCATGTGGAAGACAAGCGGTTCAAGCCACCTGATTTGGATCAGGATATGCACCAAGACATCACTGGCTTCATCCTCATCAAAGAAGCACCACCAGATGCAGCACAAAAGCCAAAATCGAACAAAAACGAATTTGGGATAAGATCATTACTCTTTGATAAAATTTCATGTGCTAACTTGCTTTGTTTCCATGTATCAGGTTTGAGTAATGAATCAGGAACTAAATGGATCAATGCCTTCTACATATCCAAACCAGTCAGCAACAATGCCTATCAAATAGGCTTGCAAGGTAAAACAAATTTGAGGACAAATCTTTTTGAAGAGGGAGGGGATGATGTGGTCATGGACCAGCTTACCAAAGAGGATAAAGAGATCTTAGACGAGCCACATGATGCCACAATGCACCAGCAGCCTGGTGATGATGCTTTGACAATTCCAGAAGGTCCCATGACCCGTTCCAGAGCCAAGAAACTAAAGAAGACTGTTGTAGGATTACTCACTTCACATCCACAACAAGAAGAAAGTTTTGGAAAAGGTTTGATGGTCCGAGATATCTTGATCACCATTCAAGCTATCTCTACATCAAGCTGAGCTAGTGTTTAGGCAAGACATTTGGTCTGTGCTCTTTTCCTTGCTTTTGGTTTTGTCCCACGAGGTTTTCCGGAGGAAGGTTTTTAACGAGGCCACGACTTGTCTTACAAATCACCTAGGCCCTATCTCGGCCCAAGACTACTAGAAGACTATCCATTTTATCTTATGTTATTTTTAAGACTATAGTTTTATGTTATATTTCCGAAAACCCTAGAGCTTGTTCTTTGGGTTCTTTTTTTTAAGGGTTTCCGCAAACCCTATTGTACTCAAGCAGTCTTTTATCAAAAACCCTATTTCTCTCTCTCTCTCTAGTTGGCGAGTTGAGGTTTCTGGTGTGTAATATCCAGAGTCTAAGGGTGTTTAAGTTGGTGTGTCATATCCGATTTATTCATCTAGGAGTATCAAGAGATCATTCATCCCTCTTGTGTCACCATTCAATCCACAAACCTTGAAGAACTTGAGTCTCTGATTCGTTCCTGAAAGGATCTATCCTCCCATCAACCAAAGAAGCATCCTAGGGTCGTGTCAACTCAAGTACTTCCTTGGGATTGAAGTATGCCGCTCTAAAGAGGGTCTCTTCTTGTCTCAAAGGAAGTACACACTTGATCTTTTAACTGAGGCAGGAAACCTTGGAGGAAGACAAGCGAAAACACCATTGGAAGAGGGCTACAAAGTACTTAGAGAGGCAGAGTTTGAAGACAAGCAGTATGGTGATGTGAAGCAGTATAGAAGGATGGTTGGGAAGCTCATCTACTTAACCATCACCAGGCCAGATATATGCTTTGCTGTGAACCAGGTTAGCCAGGACATGCAGGCGCCTAAGGTCCATCATTGGAATATGGTGGAAAGGATAATGAGATACCTGAGGGAGGCGCCTGGTCAAGGAGTTTGGATGTCTTGCAATGGAAGCACAGAGATTTTAGGTTACTGTGATGCTGATTGGGCAGGAGACAGAACTGATAGGAAATCAACAACTGGAAATTGCACCTTCATTGGAGGTAACTTGGTAACATGGAAGAGCAAAAAGCAGAAGATTGTGTCATGTTCCAGTGCTGAAGCAGAATATAGGGCAATGAGGAAGCTCACCAGTGAGCTGATCTGGATCAGAAATCTCCTAAGGGACTTGGGTATAGAGGCTACAACTCCAATCACCATGCACTGTGACAACCAGGCAGCAATTCACATAGAATCCAACAGTGTGTTCCATGAAAGGACTAAACACATTGAGGTAGATTGCCATAAGGTCAGGCAAGCTGTGGAGCAATATATCATCTTGCCATGTTACACGAGAAGTGAAGATCAGTTGGCAGATATCTTCACCAAGGCAGCTATCACCAAGGTCTGTGAGTTCATCCATTCAAAATTGGGACTCATGGACCTCACCTCTCATTAACTCTCCTTGCATGGAGGCCTCTACTCTTTCCTTGATGTGTTTTTCTCCCACTGGGTTTTACACATTAAGGTTTTAATGAGGGAGGTTCTTCATGCTTCCAAGCTTGACCAGTCCCTATGGTCAAGCTTGTGGGGGAGTATTGAGATAAAGAACCAGAAGAGAGGAAGTTACAATGATCAGAATAGACAAAGAAGAGAAGAAACTCGGATGCTTGTGGAACAAGGCATTCCGTACATACTTGGGACTCAAAGCATTCAAGAGGAGAACCAACCTTGACTTGGAAGACAAGCTTGGATTGTAAGGCAAGGCACAGGTCTAAGGTCGCCTAACTTAACCTCAAGAAGCTTGAGAAGACCATTGGGGTTGAGTTAACCAGCTACTATGGTTAAAGTTTGAATTCAAATCTAGATCTGCTGCAAAAAGAGCTGTTGGGTCATAATACAGCCATTGGACCAGTGTGTTGTTTTCCTCTCTCTTTCCTCTATGTCGTTAAATATGTTGTAAGCAGAAAGAAATGTCATTAAGGAGAAATAACCCGCCTCTTTACTTGTTTACTCTCTCTCTCTCTCTCTTCTCTCACAAAAATACTCTCCTCCTCTCTCTTTCATCAAGTGTTCTTCATGTTCTTGTTGTTCTTCATCTCATTCTCTCTTAAACTCTCTTAAACTTACATACAATACCTGATGGAGTGGTCAAGGTGAAGAGGGTGTGGTCAAGTTCAGACTTCTTGAAGCCTTTCCCATTGAGAGTAGTGCTCAGCTTGGTGTACCAGGCTCTGGAGACTGCTTCAATCCATATATAGCCTTCTTAAGTCTCAAAACGTTTCCATCCTTAACCAAATGCTCAAGACCAGGAGGTGGAAGCATATACACTTCATCTTCAAGTTCTCCTTGGAGGAAGGCATTCTTCACATCCATTTGCCAAAGACCCCATTCAAGGTTCACTGCAAGGGAGAGAACTATCTGGATAGTATGGAGTTTGGCGACTGGAGCAAAGGTGTCAATGTAGTCCTCTCCATATGTTTGAGTGAAGCCTCTTGCCACTAGTCTTGTTTTCTTCCTCTCAATCTTCCCATTTGCAAGATACTTGATAGTGAAAATCCATCTGCTGGTCACAGCCTTCTTTCCTTTTGGAAGTTTACTCTCATTCTTGATCATTGCCTCTGCTTCAGCTCCAACTGATTCCTTCCATTCTTTGTCTTGCATGGCTTCCTCATAGTACCTTGGTAACTGACTCTCATTGATGCGTCCCTAGGATTCTCTTTGGTTGATTGGGAGGATATATCCTTGCAAGAACAAATCAGAGACTCAAGTTCTTCAAGGTTTGTGGGATGAATGGTGACACAAGAGTGATGAGAAGACTCTTGATACTCCTAGGTGATTAGCTTGGATATGACACACCAAGTGAGCACCCTTAGAACTCCGGATACAACACACCAGAGAAACTCGACACACTTTCTAGAGAGAGAGAGCCGTCAAGAGAGACAAGAACTCGTTGATTAAAGATTGCTTGAGTACAATAGGGTTAGGGAAAACCCTTAAATAAAGGAAACCAGAGAACATGCTCTCTAGGGTTTCGAAACTAAGCTAAAAGGAAAACTATAGTTTAAACATAACATAAGCTTAAAATGTAAATACTTCTACTAGTCTTGGGCCGAGATAGAGCCTAAGTGATTTGTAAGACAAGTCGTGGCCTCGTTAAAAACCTTCCTCCGGAAAAACCTCGTGGGACAAAACCAAAAGCAAGGAAAAGAGCACACACCAAATGTCTTGCCTAGACCCTAACTCAGCTTGATGTAGAGATCGCTTGAATGGTGTTCAAGACATCTCGGATCAAACCTTGTCCAAGACCTTCTTCTTGTTGTGGATGTGAAGTGAGTAATCCTACAACAGTCTCCTTAAGTTTCTTGACTCTGGAACGAGTCATGGGACCTTCTGGAAAGGTTAGGGTATCCTCATCAGGCTGCTGGTGCATTTTGGCATCATGTGACTCATCTAGACTCTCCTTGTTATCCTTAGAGATCCGGTCCATGATCACATCATCCCCTCCCTTTTGAAAAGGATTTGTCCTCAAATCTGGTTTATCCACAACAAAAGGAGCCAAGTGAGTGACATTGAAGCTATTTGATACATCATACTTACCTTGGAGATCAAGTTTGTAGGCATTGTCATTGATCTTGTGGATGATCTCGAAGGGTCCATCAACCCTTGGCATCAGCTTGGACTTCATCTCGGTGGGGAACCTATCCTTCTTCAGGTTCAGCCAAACTTGGTCACCGAATTCAAAGACCCTCACACGCTTTCCCTTGTTGGCTTGCTTCTCATAGAGCTTGGTTTTCTGCTCAATGTTTTGTCTAGCCTTCTCATGGATTTGTTGGACCATCTCAGCTTTCTTCTTATCATCCAAACTAACCCTTTCACACTCAGGTAAAGACATTAGATCCAAA
>CAJHQP010010649.1:0-17910 GCA_905132765.1 Moricandia arvensis
TATCACCTATAAAGGTAAATCCGTAATAAAATATATTATACCAAATAAAATGATTTGAATATAAATGCATATATTTTTATGTATATTTAACTTTGTTAATCCTGAAATTTATTGTCTAAATTGATCAAATGCACGAATAAAGAGATTTGTTGATGAAAATAATATTTTATCACAGTCGAATCTAGCCAGTTGTAATAAAAGAAGATACATATTTTTTCTTTTTTTTTTGGAACACAAAAAAAAATCGATTTGTTACAACAAAATCGGTTTGTTAAATCAATTATAAACAAGCAAACTGTTATGTAAACATATACAAATATATCTTTATTAGTTGTTCAAAAAAAGATATATATTTATTCTGAATTAGTTTACTAGAGTATATAACTTTGTAGTTTGTACCATTGTTATTGATGTATCACCATCCAAATTATCATTTAATAACCACATATACATCTCTTAATAAAATGAATAAATATATACTCCGACCGTTTTTTTAATAATGGTCACTTTGATATTTTTTACACAGATTAAAAAAATGACTGAAATTTGTTTAAGTTATTATTAATTACACCTATTTGACTAATAGTATTTGTGATAAATAAAATTAATTATAAGATCAATGCAATTTGTAATTAATTTTAAGATGAAAGTAAATATAATTTAAATTTTAAAGTGACATTTTTTAATTTAATAAGAAAAAATATTAAAATGACATTTATTATGAAATAAAGAGTATAGTAGATGAAAAGTTAATGGTCATTTTATATTACTAATAGTTCTTTATAAGTGACTAAATATTTAGAAATTTTGTGAAATGATTTTAAAGTTATAAAAGTTCATGATAAATAAAAAAATTTTAAAATTGTCAGTGAAACGATTCTTCATATAAATTCCCATTTGATCTTACCAAAAAATAAAAAAAAATTAAGAAAATCCATATTTTTATGATTTAGATTATTAATAGAACACATTTCAATTAGTTTGGAAAATAAAACTAGTGTAAACAAATGCATGTTTCTTATAAAGCAAAATATCCTTTAAAATATTTGAGATAGCAAAGAAAATCCTTCATAAAAAGGCATTCATTTATTTTGGATATGTGACTTTGTTACTTTTAAAACTGCGTATCTAAATTCATCAAAATACATGAATAAAAAACGTTCGTTGACAAATTTTGATATCAGCAGATATTTATTACTGTAAAACAAGAGTAACGTTAAGCTACTTTGAAGTTATTCTTCTTCACCATCACATCTTGTTTGAGATTTTATGGGCATTGAATTTGAGATATTTAGAGATTTATGAGATATTTAGAGATTTACCACTGGTTGTCCTTCTTAGACTTTCTTTTAAAACGTTTCATTTAGTCAACTACCGCTGATGCGACAGTTACATGTGCATTTTCTCCATATCTTCGTTCAAATCGACTAATAAATTGATCCCGAGTGTACTCTATGCTTTTCTAGGCTGTCAAAAAAATGTTACTCTATAATATGGTTAATTTTCAGCTTTGCACGCATCTATACCTTTGAGAAAATGGTGACGAAGTGAAGATGTGTGTACATGTTGTCTTGATTTCTTATGGCCACCATCATCTTTACTAGTAGAAATCGTTTACAGCCACGAAAAAATTCCTTCAAAGTAGTATGTTGTTATCTATGCCTATTATGAATATCTCTTCCTGATCTTCTAAGCTCTTTTTCATTGGGTTCATTCACATTGATTTATGCCATCTTAAATTATTTATGGGCTCTGTTAAAAAAAATAACGTATATTTAACAATGTAATATAATAGTTTTAAAATTTTATGGTTCTATTTATATATATTTGATGCCTCTTTTGAAATTATAAGTTCTGAACTTAATAGCATATCTAAAAAAAATTAAAAATTTAGACTATAATTTGTATATATTTTTTTTTTGTAAATCTTTTTTATTTTTTTTTTAAACTCGGGTCATGTTTAACCGCTCTGCATAGGCGGCCCTGTCGATCATGGTTGTAACTATTATCAGATGCCCCTTTCTTATGATGATGTTCATTTTTTTTTTTCTCGCACTCTCTCCTTCTTTCTACTGTATTTATCCTTCCCCTTGTCATGTTAAGCTCTGCTAGTTATTGCTCAGAAGATGAACTCAAAAGTTCAGAGCCAACGCGACGGAACTACACTTTCACCCGAGAGACTATTGAAAATATATGTGTTGGGTTGGACCTTCCACCGCACGAGTTTTGGCCCAAATGCTAGCCACGTGTTACTACTATTTAAAGATGTACATTCTTTGAAATCAAACCAAATGTTTTATCATACCGAAGTTATGAATCTGTTGAGAATGTTCAAACCAGATGTATATTTAAGGTTATGAACGAATTTCGATTTAACGTTAGGCAGATCTAAGAAACAATGTTAGGCAGATCTGGTATTTTTGGTTTACTTGGCTAGATCAAAGATTTTTGATCGGTTTATCAAGGTTTATTTTCTGTCACTGTTGTAGTATCAGTGTTAAATAGAGATTTTTTTGGTGGGTTTACTGATCCGGTCTCAAATTTTATCATCTTCCTCTATTAAAGAGAATACTACACAATCATGCTTCTTTCTAAGAGAGAAGATGTTGTTTTGAAAAATTTGCTTCAATTTATTTATCAGTTTGTAGTAGCTGTTTGTACAGAGCCAAAAGATGTAATCAAGACTACTTTGGTTTATCTCATTGGTGAGAGTTAGCTTTCAATATCACATCTTTAGGTGATTAAATCTCTATTGTCCGACTTTGTCATGAAGGCTTTATAGAGATATTCAAGCCTCGATCCCCATTCGCTGTCAACTTCTCATGAATAGCCTGTTTATATCCCTTTGCTATTATAGTGTATGTTTCTTATCCAATAGGATGTTTAATTCCCTCTTGTTATTGTAGTTCAAAATATTGATTTTAATAAAAGTAACTTATGTTATACAAAAATAACAAAGTAACAGTCACTTATATTATTATGTGTATTTATGTATAACTCTTTCCTAGACTGCAACGTGGGAACAAGGCCATCTTATATTGGCGCAGCATCATGCATGGTAGGGAACTTTTAAAAGAGGATTTATATCGCCACGTTTGAAATGGACATGATGACAATGTGTGGGCTGAGAAATGGATCATTGATAAATAAAATCCCTAGATATCCTATGTACGGAGCTGATAGTACGATGAATCTCGCTCTGATACCATGTTAATGGATTGATCCTAAACTTTTACACATTAGGGATATGTATAATGTATCCACATCGGAATTTTAATGAGACACTAAGTAATATATAAATGATTATGGTGATTCTACTTATCATCAATTAATTTTAAGTTAAAAGCTCGTTCGATTCTACCACAAAAGCAATGACTCTTGTGGTTTTTCTCTACAAGGAAATTGGCTTTTGCACTAGCTTCCTTGAGCACTAAACCTTTATGTTCCGTTTTCACACACATTAATAAACCTTAACAAGTAGATGTTTCCTTAGTTATATTAATTAACCTTGCTAGTTGCTAATATTGAGCAAGAATTAAAATTCCTAAATATATTATTAAAGAAGATTTCAGAAACCAGAAACGGTTTGGTTAAAAAGAAAACGCATACAGACATTTGGGTGAAGCTGAAAACATAGAATAAGAAACAAAAAATAAAAATAAAAGACAAGTTATATATACACTAAAAGACAAGTTATGTATATGAAAGAAAAAAGAAAGAGAGAGAGAGAGAGTTCATGCATCAAACTATAACACCTAGAGATCTCGTAATGGAAAATATGTTACCAACAACAACCGGATTGCACCACTCAACTTTACCCCAAACATAACCTCCTTCACGTCTTCCCATAGAAATCTCCGCACACCAAATCGTCTCTGGTTCTTCTTCTTTTCTACTAAAAAACAAAGCCAGATTCGGACCAAACGACACAATCTCTGTCCAATATGGCCATCTTATCTCAGTCAACAACTCATCCAAACCTTTAACCACTCCCCAGCGCCTCTCCTTTGGATCATACCTGTTTAAACCATTCTCATTTTTGTCGTAGTAGTACAGTACGTCATCAACAACGCAAGCTCCACCAAGATCCCACTCCTTAGAATTCAGTGTCTCGTCCGTTTCCCATTTACTTTCCTTTGGGTCGTAAACAAACCTGCTCCCAACGTACCTTATGTATATCTTATCAGTCATCACTGCCATACAACCGAAGCAGCACATCTGAGCTGGTCGAGTGTCTGGCTTTAACACCCCAGGCTCCCACATTTGTGTTACTGTATCGAACACCACCATCATCACCTCTGACATGTTACTACAATGTCCAAATACGTAAACTTTCCCGTCGAGAAAGCCAGCAACTATATCAGTCATGGGTATAGGCATGTTCGGGAGTGGTTGCACCGTGTGCCATCTACAATCGATGCTAAACGCACTCGATGACATTTCCCTCCCACCAAACCCATATATCATCGAACCCACCGCGACGAAGTTTTCACCGTAAGGCAAATCCAAAAGGGAAGAGATATGGACCAATGGCTCCCGTTGGCTTTCTGGCGAAGAATATACAAACTAGGGCTTGCATTGCTGCTGAGTAATACATACAGACAGTTCTCGGTTCACCTCAACAAAGATCTTCTTGAATATATTTCAGGTGACGTAACAAGTGACCGGAACTGCTTGGAAACGAGGGAGAGAGCTGGATATTTGTGTCTTGGTACACGCGCTAAGATGTGAAGGACGATGTCTTCGGGAAGTGAAGTAATCAGAGATTGTGGTTGGGAGGATTGCTCATTTTCTCCATTGGTTTTGGAAGCCATCTCAGAGAGTCAGAGAGAATATCACCCACCCCTAAACGTAATCTTAAGGATCAATTAGAATAAACTTTGAATTTGAAAATGGTTACACAAATTCCTTGTTTTTTTTAAAATCAGATTGGTTTATACTGATAGATTTATTTTATTTTGATCACACATATATATATATATATATATATATATACTTACCTTTATCATAGTTAATTAAGTTTCCACATTTTTCATGGATTTGTTTCCTTCCGACCTTAAATTTACTTAATTTTTGACCAAATAAATTATAAGTAGAAGATTTGTTTCTTTTAACCACATATTGGATAATGTTAATAGACTTAAATAGTTTTTTTTTTGGTTATCAAACTAGTTTACAGATTCATAGACTCTTAAAATCAAGAAGAAACCCATGCATCCATGTGGACGACGAAAAACGGTTGTTTCCTGGCATTTCTTGCGAGGTCATCCGCCTTTGTGTTTTGTGTTCGTGGCACAATATTTACCACATATTTCGCTAATTATGACAGAACAATTAGTGTTCACAGATTGATTCTTTTTTACCACATTTTTTACTTTATTCTCATAGCCTTACATAGTTTTCTAGATTTGTTTACTTTTACACAGATTTACTTGATAAACTTAATTAGTGTTTGGCTGATTTGTTTCCTTTTCTTTTTGATAAAAGATATGTTTCCTTTTCACCACAAATTTGTTTCCTTTCTGAACATAGAATTACTTAGTTCTAGCTAAACCAAACAAAATGTACTGGTTGAGCCAAATTGTAATGGCAAAACCATATCAATATATTTAAGCCAAAAATCATGTAAACCATATCTATTATATTAAAACAGAGTCCTATTTGAATTTACCGTGACATGATTTCAATTTGAACCTATTGAATATGTTGTAACTAAAATATATGTTACTTATCTATAATATTAAAACAAAATCTTTCTAAAGATCTTTCCTTTGATTTAATTTGATAATTACAAACAATATAACTCCTATATTTATGCTTAACATAATTAATTAATATTTCATTTCATAATTTATTTTACGTCCCATTTCATTTGTACGTTTAACAAGGCTCATGTTATTTAACATAACTCTTTATATAATTTTAATTTGAGAACATAAATTATAAATTATAAATATAAATATAAATTATCCGCGCAACCGCGCGGGTCAGAATCTAGTTGGAATTAAAATTGAACACAAATTAAATTTAACAACAAAACCGAAAGCATCACTAATGAAATTAGGTCTTGATTGGAAGACTATTAACATAAGTACTACGCTCTTTATTATTCAATCAACATTTATTAGAAGATCATTTACAAGATGATAATATTCTCCAAATGATTTGTTCTCAATGCTTTCATATAAATTTTTTTGGTTAAACATCAATTTATTTTATTTAATAAATGAAAAATTACTAATTTATTTTATTCAATAATATAAAATATTATATATCTAAAAGTAAACTTACATTTTTACAAATAAAATTTTCAATTAAATAATATGACATCATTGAATGTTGGTAAATGAGCTTTGTATGACCGTGGTGATGGGGTCATACTCACGCCTAAAACCATTTAGAAAGCCAAAGATCTTCATCGATTCGTCTACAAGTTTGCCTATGGCATTGAGAGCACACATATCATCATGGCAATAGACTGACAAAGACTTGTCTTTTTTGTCAGGAGTTGAAAGTTTTTTCGCAGGGAAAACTCTCGTGCTAGAGAGCTCTTGTTGAAGTTCTCAGATAGAGATAACCAAACTTCTCTGGACGTCATGAGAGTATGAACAGATCCGAGGACTTCTTCAGACAAAGTACCAAACAACCAAGGCCTCACTAGATGATCTGAACAAAACCATGCTTCATTTTGTTTCTTCTATGGCGACGTTGCCATGATGGAGGAGGTATACCACCATTGACGAAGCCAAAGAGCTTCTGACTGGACAACAAAGACTCGAACTGCGTCTTCCACAACAAATAGTTAAAGTAATTTAGCTTCAAGGTTATTAAACTTAGGACATGAACATTGCTAGGAAATGGATAGCAACTTAAAGATCTGCCATGATGAGCCTTTTAGGGTTTTACAGGGGCTCTGATACCATATGAATGACAGAGTTTTACTGAACTTTACTGTTTTTATTGACTAAATATTAACGCTGATACAAGTGCTACATATATAGTAGTCCTAGAAGATAGAACAATCTAGAATCATGGTTTGTTCTTATCTTGATGTTACAGCTGTTAACCTAAAGCATCCTCGCATTGTCTGATGATTGGAGCACGGTGAATCTACTTCGTAACGGTAACTCAGCTGGGACAACTACACGCAGGTACATGACTGTCTTCTTGTGTATCTCCTGATTGGGCCTGACAGTTGGGCCTTCTGTTGATTTTGTGTTGGGTTGGGCTGACTTACTCACACTTAAGTCATACTTTTGAGATGCCATATTGTAGAGCTTTCAAATATATTTACATCTCAGAAAGGAATAATCATATTCCGACTTTTGAAGAGTGTGAAATTGATGAGATCCAGTTGCCCACATGTTCTCGATCTTGACTATATTTTGGGTGCAGTCATCATGCATGTTAAGACGTGGTGAAACTAGAAACAAAACGAATCATACGAACAATAATTTTGTAATTACGATCAATAATTTAAACTATGATCTATGAACTGGTTAAAGCATTTAATTTGGGTTCTTTGACGGAAACATCCTTCACGTGCAGCCACATGTTCAATATGTTGTGCAATTCTTTCTTCTTTTGTAACAACTTTTCTCATCTATATGACTATATGTATCGTATTAGATTTTCTTTTTTACAGTTTGACATATGCACATAGCACGTGAAGAGGTTTGACCAGGGGCGTAGCCAGTGCATGACCAATGGAGTCCGTGCGACCGTAATTTTATTGATATTTTCGAATCTAAATTTACAAAAAACCAGCTAGCAAATATTTTTTTTTTGTAATCAGCTAAGAAATATTGTTAGAGTATTCTTGTGCACCCAATGATGTCTCAAGTTGGATGCTCCTTTTAGAATTTATTTTAATTACATTGATGTGCACCCATTGAAAAACCTTTATGGCTTCGCCCCTGGGTTTGACTAAACAAAAACCATGAAAATGTTTGGTTTCTCCTACTCCCGTTAGCTCACTTGATTCTCGAACATAGAAAATGAGTTTATCAATACAATAATCAAGGGTTGTAATTTTTTTATAGGTTGAAAATTAATCTTAGGTGAAATGGCTTACACGTCTGGGAATTGTTTACTACCAGTTCAGCTTGGTTCGGTTGAATCTGATCCAATCGGTACGCTTCATCCGGATTGTAGAACTCTAGTGCTTAGCTCAATACTGAGTTTAGCCCAAGGATCAATACAAGCCAGAAAAAAAAATCAATTCCAACCATAAAAAATTTCATCGTATTTTTCTTACCTCAGTTTTGATATCGTGTCAATTAATTTTATCATAAACTATTTATTTCAAATAAATTATTTGAACTATCAAACTCGGCCAAAATCAAGTTTGAGAAATGATGTTAGTCAACCATTATGAGTTAAATGCAATATGTACACTTTCTGTTGAGTTAGATGTCACATGTCTAATTTCTAATAAGTCAACTTTTACATAAAAATTCTTAAAATTATCTGAACCTTAAAAAAATATTCAAAATCTGAGATATTTCAATAATCCGATAAAACATGAAAATATAATCCAAAATAAAAACAAAACCCAAAAATAAACTCAAAAGTCTGAGAAAAATTATAAATACCTGAAAACCAAAAATTATACTTCGGGGAATTTTCATATTTACCACATATTGGTATCATTTTTTTCATTTTTACTTTCATTAAAGAAATATTTTCATAAATACTATTTTTAAGAGATAAATTTTTAAAAAATTACTTAGAATCTTAAATTTTACATACTTATACCCTATCCCACCCCTCAACTTTAAACCCTAAGTCTTAAATTAATTAATCCAATGGTTATAAGTGTATTTTCCCTCTTAAAAAATAAGGATAAAAGTGATTAAGGTAAACATGAAAAGTGGTACTAGAAATGTGGTATTTTGATAATTTCCTTGAAATTCTGAAAAAACCTATAAATATCAAAAAAAAATTGAATAACTCAAAAACACTAATAAATTTAGTACCAAAAATATACATAAAATCAAACTTACCTGAAAATCCATGATAAACTATAAATGGCAACATCCAAAAACCAAACATGTAAAAGATAAGAAACAAAAAGTTTATGAAATACAAAAAATAATGTAATACCTAAATATACAATATAATTTATTATTACTCATGTATACTATCAAATTTTTGGTAGAAAAACCAGAATGTAAATGATACCCAAAAGTATGAGAATACATGACTCAGACTCACATATGACTATATTATCTGATCAAATACCTGAATAATCTAGAATTTTTTTATTAATTATTTTAGTTCACAGTATGTTTTAAAATCTCAGGTTTTTGTTTCTTGCCATTTTGGTATATCTGGAGTTTTGAGTATATCTTAGTATTTTAGTAATATGGTTATGCGCTTAGATTTTTTTTTGAGTATTTAGAAATTGGAAGAAATGTAAGTTTACCACAAAGTTGATACATTTTTAAATTTACATATCAATGATGACCATTTTTATTAATATAATAAAATTATGATGAAGAATATTAAACTAACCTTGTTAAATTATTTGTAAATATTTAATAATAATTTAATAATATTTTAACATTAGAGTTTAAGACTTAATATTTGAAATGATGGAAATAGGTTTATAAACTTTTTGTCATCAACATAAACAAACTCATGAAGACTTTGCAAAGTTACTAGACTCATAAATTTAACATTAGAATTTAAGACTTAATATTTGAAATGATGGAAATAGTTTTATAAATTTTTTGTCATCAACATAAACAAACTCATGAAGACTTTGCAAAGTTACTAGACTCATGAACAAACTGTTCATATGAATACATAATTACTAGTTTGATTTGCAGTATTTTTATGAGTTTGTTTATGTTGATGACAATAAGAAAATTTATAAACTCATTTCCACCTTTTAAATATTAAACATTAAACTCAAATGTCAGGATATTTCTGATTAAATATTTTTGAAATGTGGTAGCCAACTTATGGTATTTCAAGTATTTTTTTAGAAAGTTTTGAATATATTTTTTAGTTTTTGAGTATAATTATCCTGACTATATTTTTGGGTTTTTGATTTTATTTTTGAATTTTAAGGTATTTTTAGGTTTGTTAGAGGTTTTGAAATATTTTTTAAAAATTGATATATTTTAGGTTTTCGGATAAATATTGAAATTCTTTTATATGTGACAGCTGAGTTAGTGTAAACTATACTTGGGAACATGAGTATATGTGTGGCACTCACTCAGCAAGAAAGTTTAGACAAGTAAAAAATAAAAAGCAATGTAATAGTAATAGTTAAATAAGAATAAAATTAAATATTTATTTTTTTGTTAATTAATATGGAAAAACTTAGAACCGACGTGAAAAAATCTAAAACGACATATAATTTGAAACTGATGAAGTATTAGCTTCCACCTTCTTTCTTCAACCAACTTTCTTTAAGTTTATTAACAAACTCTAAATTTTATGAATTGTTTTGATCGATGGGTATTGATCTTAATTACTGGAACTGGAATGGATTAAATACTACATGGTCAGGATAGAAGAGAAAACTATTTTATTGAACGTCGTAAAATTTAAATCAACAAAATTATAAGTTACTTTATTATGGTCTTCGGCCGTATAGATCTTTCAATATTTGTTCATACATATGATGAATAATATATAATTATCTCTTGCAAATCTCGAGCATACACAAAAATTTAATAATTAATATTTTAAGGTACAAGAGTAAGATCATCACAGTTTTTTAATCTCGAGATGATATGTCTATAATTCTATACAAAATAAATAAATAAGGACCATTAATTAAATTCACCCTAGCTAATGACTCTTCTTTATATTGAGAAGCTCTCTTTCATCCATTTTTCTTCTTCTCCACGTCTCCTCTTCCATTGATGCTCTCAAGAACAAGCTTATAACTAGCATGCTTGGATGTCCAGAGACAGGTAAATTTATTCAACATATATATATAGTCTTGGTAAAGTTTCTATCGATAATAATCATTTGGACAACTTTTTGGTGATGAACTGATTGGAATCGACAGAGAAGGGTTTAGCGAGTACCACGAGATCGTGAAGAAGGTAAAGAAAGATCCAACCTTCGAAAAGACGACGGATCATGCCGTGATGGGTATCAGGAGACATGTGGCGGTGCCTCCGGGGACAACGTTGAACACCGTGACTCCATGCGCCGCTTGTAAGCTACTCCGCCGTCGTTGTGCGGAGGAGTGTCCTTTCTCGCCGTACTTTTCGCCTCACGAACCTCACAAGTTTGCCGCCGTTCATAAAGTCTTCGGTGCCAGTAACGTCTCCAAGATGCTTTTGGTAATTAGTTAATTACATATTTACACTACTAATCATTTTACTATTGATTAACCTTTAGAGCATCATCAGTGAACCTGATGGGGAGAGGTTCATAGGAAAAAAAATATATTTTTTTTTTTACTTTTTCGAAAAAAAAAAAAATTGGTGAATCACAGCCCGCCACGTGGCAAATCCGTGACGAACCGGGTTCACCACGACGAACCCACGCGCGCCGGGTTCATCACTGTTCCTCTCGAAAAACGTGTGAACTCTCCCTTAGATCCCCTAATGGGGATGCTCTGAGAAAAAATGATCATTTAATCGTTTTCACAAATAAAATTTGTTTCTTATATTGTTTACTCATTAGAGCAGGTTTATTGAGGGTCTCTTAGCAGAGGTTTTTAACTTTTCTAAAATACGTTTCTTAACTTTTAACTAAGAAAACCTAAGAGACGTCTCTTAAATAAAAGTCTTAAGAGCCGTCTCTTAACAAAAAAAAATTAAAAAAAAAGAGAGTCAAATTTAGTTAAGAACCTCATTCTAAGAGACGCTGATAAACATGGTCTTAGATCCATATCAATTTTTGTTTAGTCCATATATATCTGATTAATGGAGAATAGTTAGGATCTACCACATTTTTTTGTTTGACTCTCTCCAAAATAAACAACGTTTTTTTCATTTTGCAACCGTGTAGCATGTAATTTGCATAAAAAATCTTAAAGAATTTGTATAAAGAGCTACTAGATTTTGACCCGCGCTTTCAAAGCGCGGGATTATTTTCGACACAAACCAAATTATATGAAATAAATTTACATTTTTGATTATGCATCTACATTTAAATGTTACAAATGAAGCGTTATATCCAGTGTTTCGGGTTACAACCGGACCCGCGGTTAAACTGACTAACTCATGATTTTAGATGGAGTTTGGTTTGTTTTTTTCTTTAAACTTGTTATTTAATTTTTTTATAAAATTCGCGAAGTACGCTAAAATTTGAGACCCGACTACTGGTTGAACCTATGGGTGGCCACTATGTAATACAATTTGACTTAAATTTTCATATTTAAAGTATTCTAATTTATGAATGTTTAGATGAATGATGGATATATATTATGAATGTTATACTCTTATTTTACAAAATTTAGTCAAACTAATTTATCATTTTATTGTAAGCGTAATGGAACAATATTCGAGAGGATACATACTAAATTAAAAATAGATACATGAATGTGAGATAAATTTTGATCTGAATTGTAAGCGTAATTGATCAATATTCGAGAGGATACATACTTAATTAGAAATAGATACATGAATGTGAGATGAAAGTTGACCCGCACTTTAATGTTTCTTATTAGATTTTGATCAAATATTAATTTTTATTATTAGATTTTTACCCGCATTTTAATGTTTTTATTAGATTTTGATGAAATATTAATATTTATTGTTAGATTTTGACCTGTACTTTTTAAAGCGAGATGAATTTTTATTTAAATATTTATTTACTCAAAATTAAAAATCTTATACATGTGTGTCTTTTTATTAAAACATTTATTTTGAAGTATATATAATAAAAATAAAATTTACATTAATGTAATTTTATGAAAATAAGATAATTAATTTATGTAACTTGCTTCATATATTATAATTCAAATTTTTAATTTTAAATATTCATAAAATTTTATTTTATTATTATATTTTTTGTCAACATTATTATACAAATTAGCTATTGTTATTATACTCGTCTCATACATGAGAAATATATTAATTATTTTAATATTTTAATTTAAATATGTATATTAATTTATGAAATGATTTATTAGTTCATATATCGTATTTTAATATTTTTTAATAAGTTGAAGTATGTTGTAAAATTCATAAATATAATTTATTTTGTTATTTTATAACTTATAAATAGTTAATTAATGAATTAAGTTACTTTATATTTATTACTTGGTGTAGTAATTTAATTATGAATATAAATTATATATATATATATATAGAAATATTATAGATTTTTTATTATATAAATGAATAATGAATATTTTTTGTTTTTAAATATAGTTAATATTAATAATTACTTTATTATTTAAAATATATATATATATATATGTATATTTACATTTTAAATAAAAGATATTAAAAGATTTTATTAAAATCTAATCTTACGAAATGATACTTAAGAATATCTTTTTAGATATCTTATTTTGAAAGTATTAAGATAATTAGTTAGATATAATATATATTTAATAATAATTAAGTTAGTTGTAAGAGAATAAATAGAAAAGTAAAAAAAATGTAATGGTCCAACCTAGACTACTTATAAGTAGATAAAAAATAGGACTTTGTTTTAATATATTGGATTATATACTCCATCCGTTACAAAATAATATATATTTTAGATTTTTTACATATATTAAGAAAACATGTTAATAAATATATTATTTATTGTGGTTAGTTATTTTTTTATAATTTTTAGCCAATCAAAATTCAATAAACACAATTAGTGTTCTGAAAGTTTACAATTTATTATTATTATATGCATTGAAAATGTGAAATATGTATTTTTTAGAAATAATTTTTTTATAAACATGGATTATATTGAAACAGAGAGACTATATTGCAAACATTTTGTTAAAACATTTGTATAAAGAACTAACTATATATATATATGTGTATGTGTGTGTGTGAAAATATCCTTACTAATGAAATAAACATATAATAAGTTGCCATTTTACATACAAAAATAACATTCCTATTGTTGTTAAATTGTGAATATGTATATATAAATTTTGCAGGAAGTGGGAGAAAGTCAGAGAGGAGACGCAGCAAACAGTTTAGTCTACGAAGCAAACTTAAGACTGAGAGATCCAATCTACGGTTGCATGGGAGCAATCTCCGCTCTTCAACACCACATTCAATCTCTCCAGTCCGAACTCACCGCCGTCCGTACAGACATCCTCCGCCACAAATACCGTGAAGCCGCCACAATCACTTCCCTTCAAAACAACAACAACAAATTCAACAACAATACAACATCAGTAGTGTCCGACCATGCTGCTCTTGCAGCGTCCATTCTGCTCCCACCACCACCACCACCTCCTCCTCCCCCACGACCACCAAGGTTATTGTCCACTCGGCCGGCTCAGCCGCCTACGCCACCTGCTTCTTTACCGTCTCCGTCGTTGGTGGTATCCTCTTCTTCGTCATCTAATTCATCTGCTACCAATTCTATATATAATAATCCTCCATCTTCAGCAGCTGGATATAGTAATTCTATGTCAAGTGATAATAATGTTCATTACTTCGATTAAATCAGAATTAATGTTCTTAATTCTGATTTTCTTTAATTAATGCTATTGTTATACCCCCTTGTAAGCTAGACGTTTTGAATGTTATCCGTGTTGAGGATAGGGCGTGAATGTTTTGTTTATTTTGTTTTTTGCATGTAGATTAATAATTACATTACTTTACATTCAGTTTTGCTTTCAGGTGATTAAATAATATTCCACTGTTTTGTTTTCTACAAATAATAGTCACAGCCTACATTTTGCGTCGGTAGATATATAATCGATGTATCAATGTACAATGTACAATGCAAATTCTTTGAAACTTACAGAAACAATATAAGTCACGTACAAGACTTTGCAGTGTAAGTTCATATGGAAAAGAAAATATCATTTGATGTAACTTCACCTTTCTTACGGTTAGATTCTAGGTAATCCAAGGGTAACCTGCGAAGCTCAACTTATTGATGTTATTATAATGGTCCTTTTACAAACAATTTTTTTCTTTTTGAACTTTCTTTTACAAACAATTTTCATTTATGAGAAAAATCTATCTCTCATGCACACGCTAAACACATACATTATGTGAGTTATAAATAAAATATCATTACCGGGGAAACTCAACGCCAATAATCTTGGATTTGTTATGCTTAAATAATAATTCTGGTGTTTACGTCATATACAATAATGGCTAATCATAATTAAAATCACCATTAAAACAAATTTTCTTTTGGGTTTACGGTTGCTGCTACATGAAATATACAAAACACCAGTTAAGAAAAGGTTTAGTTTGATGATAATTAATAATTATAGTTTTCTTTTTTTAAGCCTTCCTGTTAAGATTTTTTTTTTTTGGCCAAAACTTGAGTTGGTGATATTCATGAGAAGTATATACTAGTCTTATTTCTTATATAGAACTGGGAAATTACTACCATATTCCAACAGATGCATGACATTTGATATGATCACAAAGATTATTTGGCGTAAATTTGAGACTACTTTATGTGATCTTAAGACTACTATCATTCTTTCCTCAACGCGTATTATCTTAACTACTAAATAAATCTAGTAGTACTATCAAACATTGATGGGTGTTCTGTTTACATATTTTCGAGAGGAGATAAGATTTGCTTTCACGCTAGATGTAAGGTAGCTTTTGCTTCTTGGATTCATTTTCCTTATTATGCCCAAACCGCGTAACCTCAAATCATACAGAATCAAAAAGTAGAGAACAAATATCAGATCAACATCCTTGTACATATCCGTGAAAGTTGTTTACCAAAGGAAAAAAAAAAACATCCTTGAAAATAATATAGTCGCGGTAAATTAAGAATAATATATACGAGATTCGTTAATTAAGTTATGAGGTTATTAAATAACTTATACTACTTATTAGGTTAGATTTAACATTTAATGAAGACGTTGACTAACATATAAGTTTGGCAACGAGCATTCCCAGGTATAGATTTTAAAATACTTTATAAGTTTTTAATGTGGTTTAGACTTTTCTGTTAAGGGGATCAATTGATCAATTGATCAATTAAATTAATGACAGCCGTGTAGCGGAATCTATTTATATTTCTAACAGAGTTCCACAGTCATCACATGACGCAATTACATAAAGTAGTTATATAGTACTACTACTATTTGATGTCTTGATTACACACAGCCCCATACGCTTTTAGTAATTACAAAAATGTTTTCTTAATTTCGGCGTTACCCAAAGATTATAGTGTAATTTTCACATAAAACATCTATAACCCAACACTAAAAATTTACACTATTTTAGTGGAACACAATAATATCATAATGTGACATTATTCATCACACCAATCACTAGTCACTTATTTTTATTAATAAATACATTTAAATGATAAATAAAATAAATTTATAAGATAGTATATTAAATATTTATGATAAAATAGTATATGTTTTGAAATAGTATATTTAAACCTGTTATTTAAATATGATTATATATAGAAATAGTAAATAATTTTATTGAGATGGGTATTTATGTAATATAGTTATATCATAATAATTATTTATACTTTAAATATTAATTAAATTTTTTAATAATATAATAATATAAAATTAGATTTAGTGTAAAGTTTAGTGCTGAAACCACATTATAATAGAATAATTTTGACACTAAAATAGTATATTAGAGATGCCTTACAGCTCATGGTTGCCTCTTCACATTCATGACGGCTTTGAATAGTTCTCTCCCGTTTCAATTAGGGAGTCTAGAAAGGGGAAAATTCCATAAAAACAAAACTGTTCATAAAAAAACTACATCTTTCACATTCGAAACCATTTCTGAAAATTTTATATAGTTCTTACATCAAAACTCTACATTTGTAGAATTTTATTGGTTTAGTGCATCACTGATCAAGGGCTTAAAGTTTTTCACACTATTTATGTCTGGAATTCGATTTTCAGAAAACTGAAATTATTTCCAGATGTTAGACACAAAATCGTATCAAAGTTTCTAATGGGCTATTACATATATAACTATTTATCGTGTTTCACAGTATTGTTCAGAACCACTAATTACATCCTTAGTAAATACAGCTAATTACATGATTAGTAAATAATTCATTCATGGTCTTGTTACACCATACTCGTGCGAAGAAATGCATTTTAATAAGAAACTTATAGCCTAATTATAAAATAGGGTATAGGTCGTACACAGTCGTATGTGCATTTCTCAAGGACCTAGCCATTTAATCATGCATGCACCTTCACAGAGACCAATGTTTGCTTCATATCAAATTAAATTTTGTTAGAGAGATTCAGTTAAATCAAGCAAAAGGAAACCATTTTCAGATAAATATGTCTAAATGATGCAAAAAGGTATATAAACTACCGTAATGCGAAACACACATTCTCGTTCAATATACATAAAAATGTGATACATACCACATTTTTTATCCCAAATTTAAAATATTTTCCAATTAAAGTTAAAAGTGAACCGATCATCTATTACGATTCACCTTATTAATCACTTGGATCGAATCCAAAGTTTAAAGTAACCAAACATTGATAATTTTAATTACCAGCAAAAATCAAATTCAAGGCCAACTTGATACAACTCTAAAAAATTACCACCAGATTACCAGTGCTTAGTTAATGGTTAATGTATAACCCAACACTACAAGAAAACAGCGGTATTCTGACGGACATTCCGACGGAAAATAAAATCCTCGGAATTTTCCGAGGAAACAAAATTTTGTGTTTCCTCGGATTTTCCTCGGAATATTCCGACGAAACCTATAGCCGTCGGAATATTCTGACGGAATACCAAGGAAAATTACTCTCCTCGAAAAAAATCGATGAAT